>CAJUYH010006483.1:0-20004 GCA_910591685.1 Galerucella tenella | reverse complement strand
GTCGAATAGTTTATTTATTGGAAACACCGTTAAACTCATTTTCTTCATGTATATGATGAACTAGACCATCTATTATTTGAGTCGATAATATATATATTAATTATCAATATTAGAGAAGTTTTTGATTCGTGAATTTGCAATTATTGACTTTTTATTTGTGTTCAATTATGTATTTTTATACAAGTTCAAAACACAACATTCAATCAATACATTCTAGAATTTCATAATGTTATTGACGATGAAATTCTATGATAAATATTTAGCAATAACTGCCATATATTTTTTCGTCCTTTTGTTTCTTCATATATATTATATTTTTGCTTCATATCGTCTTCGCACGTCTCGGCTATTCATCAAAAGTAGAAAATGCAAAGGATAAAAAAAAATATAGATCCAATATTGCTGTGTGCACATCGGCAATGGTCACTACGTCGGCCCTTTGTCTTGCTCTGCATGTGCGCGTGGGTGATCGGCAGCACCATCTATTGTCTCAAGTCCGATCGTTTTTCATTCATATTTTCATTTTTTTCCTTCAACATTTTTCTTTCACTTTTTTTTTTTCTCATATTTCTTTTTACTATTCTCGCTTATAGTCCTTATGTACTGTAGACGCATATGCATAGATATTAAATATAGACAGAGTATATACCGCAGGCTAAGTTCAATTCCTCTATATATAGACGTGTATCATACGAGAGAGGAGAGTATCGATCGACGACACAGTCGGATGCGGCCATAGTCCCTTCCATCTTGGGAATATATACCCCCGGTGGATGTAGAGAAGGTGCCGCCGCCATGAAGCGCATTGCGCGATCGGCGCAATGTGATAACGGGAACGACAACGTGTCCGCGCGTTGGAGTAAGCGCACGCCCTATGAACCAACCTCTTCTCATTCTTCCCGTTTTCTTTTTCTTTATTCATTTTGTTTTTACTTGTTCGTTTCATTCTATTTCATTTCATTTTCATCCTTTCAACAAACCTCATGGTGAACGTGCTCGAATATACGGCCGTCAGGATCGCATTGCGTCATTGTGGGTTTAAGGTCATCTGCACATATCGTAAACGTGCGCTCACACATTGCTCTCATACGCATTTGCTGTAGTAGCAAAAGTTTCGGGGCTGAATATTGCTTGAAAAGAGATATAATAGTAATAAAAAATTGTGTATTTACTTGCAAATAATTGTTGTGAAATTTCTCAATGGTTCCATACTCCATATATTGCAAATGGTACATACATTGAATAAATTAATGGCATATTGTGGAAACGTGTGTATTCGTAGAATGACGTTGATGAGCTGAGTTAGTTATTGCACGCAATGGACATGTCGAAAAATTGCATTATATATATATGTAGGATTTGCTATTTTTTTATTTTATTGAAGCAAATCGCTGGCGTGATGATGTGTGGTGGATTTCGAGACGTTGATTAAGAGATCTGAATTTTATTTAACGTATTGAGTTTACATAAATGGGTGATTACAAAGATTGGTGGTTGAATAGGCTCGTGCTCGCGTCGCGTCAATACTTCTCGGATGTCCGAATTGAACTAACTGGACTGTCATCCCGTCTCATTACTTCTCACTAACCTTTTCTACCTTATATTATATTATATTACATTGCAGCCCACATAGGTGCAACAAACATCTAATTCATTTACTCGGCCATTAAGCCGGATTATCCGAACTGTCGACACATCGTCTCGAGCCTATACACAACTTTTGTAGTTTATTGTCTACGTACATCTTAATGGACAACTACTCATTAAATCGAATTACCGAAACGCAGTTCTTGAAATATTATTTTATTCTATTTTACTTTTTACTATTCTCAAAGTGAAGCGGACGATATTACATTGCACAGACTGACTGTATAGAGATCACAAGAAATATCGTCTATAATGATTCTAGTGTTGGCGCGATTCGCCCATTGCCTATAAACAGTCGTCTTCTACTCTATGCCTGGGCGCTCGCGCGCAGACATTCGCGGTATCGATTGATGTACTCGGCCTTCTAACACTGCATCAAGTCTGAGTAAACGCACAAATGATTTTCATTTCCAATTGGTTAATCGTCTTTAGTGTCCCACTTGTGGACATGTTTGTTATTGCTGTTGGTAATTGCACTTGTACACACAAACTTGTATACTTCATTTGACTGATATAGTTTATTTGTACTCTACATTCACCTCAATATTAATTAACATCACACACACAATACTCAAGTTGTATTAAATATTAATTGGATCTTGACTATTATCGGTTTTTTTTTCGTTAGAATTTACAGTTTTTAAGTATAAAATAGCAGAACAAGTTTTTTATTACACAGTTGCAATAGGAATTCTATATATTGTCGGTATGGAATAATCGTATGGGAACAGTAGTAGTGGATCGGTTCGTTAGTTGGCGGCAAAGCGCCAGATAAAAAGAGCGCGCATTCGTTATGTCTGGTGTATATGAAATAGCGTGGTATCCACGGGCGTGCGCGCGATAATATATTTTTATGTGCGGACCACGCATAAAGATGCGAGTGTACACAATAATAAGCGAGAGCTTTGAATCTATTTATATATATAGACATTTACATATAAGCAACATATATAAATATATGTACTATGGGGGTGACCCTTAGATGGCCGGTGAGACTAAGGTAATTGCATTGTACGTCTGTTGTCCTTTCAAACGCCAATCACCGGCGACAAAACGCTCGTCGCTGCGGCAAATGAATCTCTTCCCTTGTGCTATACATGCCACATACACACATAACTATATTATATGCCTATGTACATTTGTGTGTATAAATGTGCAGTCATGTTTTATCTTTATTTTATTTTTTATATATATGAAATTGAAAAATAAGATTGATAATGGCACAGTGTCACGATTTTCATTTGCGTTTACGTGAATACTATTACATTATGTGAATACATTGCGTATTTAGATGCTACCACGATGTTCAAGCGAAATAATTGTCCGCTTGTTTATCTAATGCATTGAAACAAAACTACGGTATTCAAAGTTTGCACATTTTCACATGCAAATTATTATCACAAAATTCTCCAGTGGTTGTATTACGTCACACCCATGTCGACAACTCTATATGACTTCCTGCAAAATGTGGGAAATGGCCTTTCTTTAATTGTATATACCTACAGTGTTTCCATTGTTTCTGCAGTAGTATAAAACTATGTCTTTAAATAATGATAAAATATAAAATAACAAGAAGAAGAATAACAAGGAGAAATAGTGAAAGAGGAGGGACAATAAAATAAACAAATAAGTATTACCACTTGAATACGATGCGAGATAATTCTAATGACACTTTAACTATGATATTGTCTTTGTTTGCACTTGAATGATATATCTTCGTCGCCTCCGCATCAGTCAGTGTACACAATTCTCACCATTTCTCTTCTCTTACTTGTGTTTTTCCTCCGCATAGCGTCCGCGAATTTACATTTATTTCGCACGATGCAGTGCCAAGGTGTGGCTGGGACGCAGACGCGCGGCTATTCCTTCAGGTCAGCAACTTACATATATATACTTATGGATGAGGCGAACATGTATATATAAGTAGACTCCAATAGCATACATGTACTCGACACCAGCCATTCCAATTGTCTATGTCTATATTTGAAATTAACACGCAATGATGGGATGACAACAATGACAAAAGCAACACAAAATATTGCAGTTGAGGGAGTGGATACTTTGTATATTCACACGCAACCCACGTGAGTTTCATGATCTCTATATCATGTGGGTCTTATTCACACTATTCACGTATGTTCTTGGAAGATTCGTCTTTATAATACCCCTGAATGCATTCTTATATGTAAATGGATATGGATATATGTGTATATGGGAGCTGCGCACCCGGTGATGGCAATTATTTCGTTGTGGTGCAAAATTATACGAATCCACCGGAAATGTTGAGGTTTATTGCATCCGAGTTTGAAATGGAACAAGGAAGAGGAAGAAAAACCATAAAAGCCCCGGGAATTTTTCAATGCGGAACGTGTCGAGTCAGGTGCTCAAGTGTGGCGCGAGCAGAGTACATATACAAGCTGATGGTAACATCTGCCATTTGTCTGACTATATACCGTTCAAGATTCTTCCTCATCTTACATATATATATGTGTATAGGTATATGTACTTTTATACTTGCAATGGCAATATGTCTTATTGCATTTTATCGCGGGGTATGGCTCGTGCTGGTGTGAATCGATTTTTCTCTCATTACTCGCAAACGACCATCACAAGATTGCGCACGAAAAAAAAAAGGACAAAAAAAAGTGGACACTGCCGTTATTTTATGACTTATGATTGTAATTATAAGCCGAGAGAATCGTTCATCGATCGACAATAGGAAAAAAATGAAGAAGAAAAAACAGTACATTCTCTACGCCATCACAATATATATATATGTATCCACAAATATCCAGAAAAAAAATAATCTTCTTCATTCTCATGTACAAAAATATATAAGTGTATATGTTTGACTAATATTTTTGTTAATATTTGATATTTCTCACAGCGTAGTGATACGAAAGGTGCTAATTTAAGAAAAATCATTCGAATTTTCTTAAAGGAAAATGGGGAAAGATAAAAATATATTTGTTTCTATCTTTCTTTATATTCTTCGCTCGCTGAAAGTGAAGTTGCCAGTGGAGTGAAGAATACATTGCAATTGACGTTTCAGGCGATGGGCGAATCCGTGTGATTTATCATCGTTGCGTCGTCTCGCGCCACTCCACTCCTGAGAGTTGGTTCATGCACATGGAGTAGTGTAATGCCCCCTGCGTCGTAAACACACGTCGTGATATGCGCAGATATATATATATATATATTCCAATGTATTTGTGCAGTTTGAAGCATCTGGTAAATTACGTACGAGCTTGTCACTTATTGTCGCGCATTTCTCTACAAGATTCGCAACAATATTATGTACATTGTTGACCATCATTAGAAAGTAAAAACAATTTGTCAATTGGACATTTTTGATTGACGTCATTATGCACATATTGGATATAACTACTACGGGGTAATTTTTCGTCAAGTTCTGTCACGTTTTACAGGTCTTCCTCATGAATCGGTAAAAATGCGCGATACTGAGAGAGCCAATATTCAATTTTAACACACATATATACAAACGTACACGTATATGACTTTCGATTTGCGTCAATTATCGTGGACGCTCCTTCAAACGACCTGGTTTAACACCTGCTCGTAAAATAGAAGGTTGTATGGTAGCATAAAAACAATTTACGTATAGTTGAATACAACTTGCATATATACTTGATGTCAGTGTAATATATACTTGAAGTAATATTGTAAAAATTATTTTCTTATTTATTTAGCGCGATTAATTAATTAGACGTTGAAATTCATTTTCGCTATATACTAATATTCAATATGATGATGAGTTAGTAATTATATTTTCTGATGGGTTAAACATGTTGTGAATATCCTCATATTACGGCGAAGCAACGATATTTTATTCTTTTTTTACTGACTCATTTGAAAAAGAAGCTAACGTACGATTAACTTGGCTTAGACGTTTATGGCATATAAGGCAGAAGCACAAACCATTCATTAAAAATTGATCAAGAACCAAAATGGGCATCTGCAAGTCACCCCCCCTCAGGCAACGAATTCATGATTTTACGAATGTTACCGTTGATGAATGATTCGCTTTGCCAGCGGCCAAATATTTAAACGTTGAATATTTCTAGGATGACTATGGAATTATCGAGCTCACTAATTTCATCTGTTTCCCCGGCACCATCGCATCCTATTTATTCTCGTCTCTTTTAATATCTGACTATGGACATAATAATTCAAGTATATACCACGTCAATTAGAAACTAATTTAGCTTGCCAATGATAAATATTTTCCACGATTTATTTCGTTTACTTTAATTTTCAAATTCAATTTGCAACCTTCAAATATCCTTCACAATTCAATATTAATTTTGCACGATAAATTTGAACTTCTACACTTACACAATTGTATATAAATAACTGAACTCAATTATCATTAGTAAATACAAACTGAGTGTGGATAAATGAAAAAAGTCCACTGTGCGTTAATAACTCTATCTTCAGTGTCATTTATATATCAAAACTATTAACAACTCACTCAACTGGTTATTCCCTTACATATTGTCATATTCCAACTTCTGTCGCTAATTACAAATCATTATTTTTTATTAGTGTTCTCTTAGTTCGCCAATGCGTAAATTACCGCGTTAAATAACTTCTTCAGCCATTAAATTGATTGCTTACATATATGTTTATATATTGTATATACCCACATGAATATACACACGTATACACACACTTATGAGAATTTCAGAAGATGTTGGATCGACTTATATTCCCCGCGGTAGTGTCCTCCAGGGGATTCACAACTTTCTTGCGCAGTATTTGCGAGAATATATCCCTGTGTATGTATATATAGTCACGGCGATGTATCTGAAATTATAATCGACATGCTCTTCAGGTTTTGCTGGCTCAACGCTCTTACTACGTGTGTATGGGTCATGAACGATTATATCTGCCAGAGTAATTAGATCAGGCAACGTGTTAATAGAGTCGTTAAGAGGTATTTGTGCCCATTTTCTTATTTGCAATAACGCTGCAATATATATTCATTTATATTACGATCATTGATTGTATTATTTTGAAAAATTAAATAAACTCCATGTCGCATTTTTTTTTCTATTTTTATTTTACATATCTGTTGAAAATCATTATTCAATTTATAATATTGGTATAATACTTATTTATTTATTTATTTATTTTTGTCGTTTATTATCACTTGTATTATCCTCAATCATGATGTGATATTGGTTGGATTAATAATTTATCTTTGTCCCTGTCAATTCCTATGATCAACGAATCATTTAATCAATCAATACTTTTCAATCGCCTCGTTCACTACCCGCTCGGGACATAATACTCTGTTCCATTACATCTGGGATTGGACGTCTGGCGCTTCCTCATCTTGACTTATACCATGAAAGAGGGAGACTGGAGAAGAGAGAGATAGAATGAGAGTGAGAGAGCAGGAGCAAAAGATATAGATAGACGACGAGAATCGTAGGGAGAAAATTATTCTTCTCGATAGATTTCCTGGCTTGATTTATCGACGCAATTGAGCGTATATGTTGGCTTGGAGCTTTCTGAACTGACTTGAATCGACCGCAATGATGAATATTGTAATTCTTCTCTGTGTATTTTCGTAATGTATTATTGATAACTGCGCGCGTGCGGTAAAAGATTCACCGTTGCATCAATAAACTCTTCTTTTTTTTTTCTTTTTTTGTTTTTAAATCTCTTTCACTTTTATATTGGCATATTTTATTGGCAATATAATTTATACACTTGAATATGCCAATAATCAAATATAAATCGTATACAATACATGATGTATTGCTCATAATTATTTTGATCAATCAAAAAAATATGAAAATACCAATACTGATTAGTGATTATATATACATATACCATAATTTTGAAACTTGGACGGGTGCTTAATATATTTTATCAAATTTATCAATATTAATATTTTATAACTTTTAAAGTCAATGAATATATATTCGTTATTATCATTTTTGCATAATAATTTCGGTGATATATTTTAAAACGGTATGGATAACGAATGGTGAATAATATTTCATTGAAAAACAGAGGAGCGTTAACAATAAACTTTTTTTGTGAAACAATAAGTGTTTTTAGTTTAATATGCAATGGAGAATTCGATTGTTGAGAGTCGCCATGAGTATGAAAACGTGTTCTAAGAATTATAATACTCTCCATTTGTCACAGTTCACATTGCACAATGTTATACAGTATATATATATAGTAGTAGTATAGAAATTCGTGAAAGATGACACTCAAAGTTTTATATACGCAATTAAAAATCGGCGATATTTCGTTTCATATACGCATGCAAATGTCAACGCTGATGTGCACCGGTTTAAATCAATAAACCAATCTTAGTACGTATATAGATATGAGTGTGTACCGTTAATGAACGAATAATTAGTAGCTGCTGGTGGTGATTTGTTATTGGAAGATAGTATAGATGACACGAGAAAGAAATTTGATTAATATTACACAGCACCCAAATCATTGAAGCCGCTGTGATAAATAGTTTGGGTTCTTTACCTCAGGGCTTTACAGTCGAGATTCGGAAAAAAAAAAAAATAAACAGGAGGGTGGGAAAGAGAACAAGAGGGAGAGGGAGAGCGAGGGAGAGAGTGAGTAGAAGCAATCAGATGGATAAAAGAGTTGATATTTATTACTTATATTTGTTGAATTGGCCAAAGAAAATATCACAACGTATATGTGAGAGTGTGGCAAACAAATAATAATATAACATTGAAATTGCTACATGAAAAACATTGTATAAATAATTATTTGACAATACACCGCACAAATCTCATATATAGAGCAAACATGTCTATATTAATAAGCATATGTATGTGTTTGTGTACTGTTTGTCGGAAATAAAAGTAAAAATAGTTGAATTGGATGGACCAAAATTTTGCCGATTTTTCATCATTGAAGAATTAAAAAAGAAATTTTAACCAAAAGAATTTTATCGGATTGTTGATTGTCGTTATACTGGTGTTCATTATATACAGTTGAATAATATTCTCTCGTGACTTAGTCCGAGCATGATCAATGACATATTTACGAGTGGAGATATATACCGATATATATGTACCTCTATACATATATATATATATAGCAAGTTGGCAAAAATGCGTGGCCAACGATTGCAATGCGAAGGCGCGGAGACAAGAAGGGTACAGCAGCAGGCCAACGATAAATATATACATATATATATAAGATGACAAATATAATATGAGCAAAGCGATGATCGAGAAAAAAGGAAGAGAAAGGAGAACAGAGTGCGCTCACTTGTGATGTGATAAAGTCCGTTGCAGCTTAATTTGCTGGGGCTTCGAAACGCTCGATACATCGTCGAGTCAAACGTCCCGCGCTTCTGACATGGTTGTGATATAGCCATGACGTCATGGGCGTGTCGTGAAGATGAGCACAACAAGAAGTTGTTGGAAGAATTGCCCTCTCATCGTTGTCCGCTCACTATTTTTTCGTTTTCTTTTCTTTTTCTTTTTTTTTTTTATTTATTTATTCATTTCGTGCTCGCATATTGGACTGAATTCTTGATGATGGTTTGACATGTAGTATCATTCGATATTATATTCATCCAATTAACAAATAAGGATCGCTGACGATAAAATATTTCGTTTTTATTGATATCTTTGTCGAGATATTATGTTAACGTGAATGATGGGAAAGTACTAGCGTTGAAAATCATGCGATTGTACGATCGAATTTATTCGATGTAGTAAAAGCAGATAACAAGTAACAACATTGGTTTGTGCACTCATTCATTCGTTCTCGCTCTCTCTTGGAAATAGTGGCTGCTTGTTGTCGTTCAAATTACCACAGTTAACGAGTAACGAGTGGACCAACCAAATAAAGACGTTGCGGATGATCGTAGCGTCATAAAACTGGCGCGGTTGTCCGCGCGATGAGCTCCATTTCATTGGTACCAAAACGAGAGAAGAGTGGTTTTGTAGTAATAACAAGCAAGGAGGGACCCTGACAATTGCTCATTGAGCATGAGAACACACACACGGACAGAATCCATTGAAAAGATAAACATAAATCTTTATTGAGTGGAAAAAGTCTGGACTTGGTCAGCCATTTATAAATTCGAGCAGCGATATGGTATTTTTCTTTTTTACATTTCTTTTCTTTCTTCCTTTTTCAATCTTAATTCAGGTTTTGCGATTGTAAAAAGTGTTTTGGCATTTCAAATAGACACAGAATGATATATGATTATAAATAGATATTCATGTGGTTTTTGTCAGATCAAGTGAAGTATATAGTAGATCTAATGTGGTATATGTTTACAATTATATCGAGCGAGATCGATCACGGTCGGGGTAATTACGCGTTATTACGTGCGGTTAAGTTTATTATGTCTTATATCCGTATAGTTCCTTTTTATTATATATGTGTCTATATGATAAGCCATCATTTCCCACTTATTTATGTATGTGTCTGTGTATTGCAAGCAAGCCTTGCAATCTTTCAATTTTCATAAATTAATCTATTTACGATAAAGTGAGAAATTTCATGATTAATTAGCAGTTTATCACTCTAACTAATACACATAATTTCATCGTATTTTTTTTTTTTTTTTTCAAATGTGCAATGTGAGTATTTCTGTACTGATTAACATGTCGAAATCATTTACAATATCACCATGTTTTTTTTTTACTTATTTCCTTTTTTAATTCTTCTTTACATAAACCCAACAAGTAAATGCATACATACATGACTTAAATACAATTATCCTTACATTTATCATAATTGCTGTATGTATATGTGTATTTATGAAGTTAGTTGATACACTCGCGGAAAGCATCCATCGACAAGATCGATATCCAACAAACACGAAGTTGCTGTCACACTTGAGACAGTAGCCTCCGGCTTCTACAAACGACTTTGGCGTTGCATTATTAGCGCCGCATCGTGTACCACGACTCGATCCATTTATTTTGTCGTATATGACAGGTGGTTCGCCCTCAAACATGCTTCAACATTCCCACGTTTTGTCAGATTATTTAAAAGAAAATATAGAATAATCATTTGCATTGGTTTAGTATCTCGTTCCGCCCGTTAGCGATCACGCTCTTCTAATAATCTATATAAATATATGAGTATAAACAAAAAAAAATATATATATATATATATATATATATAAATACATGAAATATTTATAATATACTGAGTGATTGTATACATGAAAATAATATTGAGATTGAGTTGATATTGTATTTATTTTTAAATGATTATTGTCAGTGAATTTGGTATATTCAATTGATAAATTAAATATATAAACAATTGTTGATTTTCAGGCGGCGGGACCGCCAGTGCAGCTTGAACCCGTAGATCTATCGGTGAAAACTCCGGTAGTTTTACAAGTGCCACGTTATAGTCCAGCGGCAGCATTAATTACTGCAGCAAGAAGGATTCCATCGCCGTCGACAACACCCACGCCGCTGCCAATATGCCCGTCTACCGGTAAGTCAAATGCGTCATGCATAAGATAATTGCAGTAGACTGAGGGCTGTATTGCGTATTTGTACAGTGACACAGATTGAAGTGTGTATACCGGGCGTGGACTAAATAACAGTAGACATGTACATTTATTAGTAATTTCATTTGAGAAATTTATGGAGATTTATTTAGTTATTTTCCTACATTGTTCATTGCGTTCTATTTTATATATAATATTTTAGAATGGAGTAAATTAGCAGGGGAGATTTTACCAGCAACTCACTTTCACCTGTTTAACTGGACGTGCGGTAATTGTCTGCGTAATACACCCTGTAATCTTATATATAAACAATTGGCCGTTCGCTGTACGGGAATACCGTAGTATAAGAGAGTTTTGCAGTTGAAAATTCCACGCTCTGGGAATAATTCGCGCAGTGCAATAAGGAAGAATTTCGAATATCAACAACAACCGCAACAACAATATATAACCTCCCCATACACACTCTTTCTGTTTAGCACAATATAATTGGGTAATATTAGCATACTCTTCTAAAAAAATTATACATTACAACTCCATTATTTATTATGTCATATATAGAAATGAAAGGATTAATTTTCCATTAAAATTTAGTTTTTTACCAACTTCATCAATGACTTGAAACTATTGAACGTGTACAAAAAAAAAAACACGTGAAAAAGTGAAGATAAAGCAGGAGAATCTCCCAAATCATTCGCACGAATCCGATGTATTTGTGTCTGCATAATTTTTTCATTGCCTTTCCGTTCTTTTATGTTTTCTTTTTTTTTTTTTTTCTTCTATTACATTTCCACCTGTTTCACGTTTATTCTTTCCGTTCTTGGTGCGCGGGCGTGTCGCGCGATCCGCCTCAAATATCTGTCCGTACAATATATAATCGTCGGCACCATCGAGAACAGGTGCACACGTGGAACATGAGCCGGAACGGCATTGAAGAGAAGAGGGAAAGGGAGCGAGTGGGAGAGAGAGAGAGAGAGAGACATGTTTCTCAGTATAAGCTTGCTGTTGACATTCCCTAAAGAGAAAACACGCGCGAGCGCGCGCGCCTCAACGACGGAGAAAAACGTATATATCAGTTGTTTCGAACAAAGTGAGACAGAGTAAAGACTCCCAATACCTCTCTACTCCCCGTCATTCCATTATCTCCTTTGTCCTTCTTCCTTATATTCACTATATCTTTCGACATTCTATTGTTTTCCCACAAACTCGCGATTCACCGTTGCGATAGTCAGATATTAAACTTCGTGTCCTCGACATCGACTTGGCCGCGGTCAAACGGGAAACGACAACCAAGTTTATAAAAGATTATGTACAAATATAGTATATATATATATATATATATATATATATATAGGATATAACACGCTCGTCCTTCACGTTTCTGTCGTCAATAAATTGCAAAGTCCATTTTGTGACTATCGGGAAATTCCTATCATGCGTTCATACCATATAAATGCAATCGCAAAACCGACGATTGACTATACATATACATTGCGTGGCGTAATTGAAAATAAAAGTGCCTGGGGAAATGCTGGTATAGTAGTACTTGTTCCTTGGGCCTGGCACAGTATAGTCAAGGTGGGTACGTTGGACGCCATAAAGGGCTTGAATATTGCTTAATGTATACGCGTTCTGTTTTCTTACGTCGAAAGTTTTTTCATATATCAATATTACGTATGAGTTATATATTCCCAAGTGGGTTGAATTCCATTTAATATTTTTGCCAAAGGGTTTTTTTTTTTTTTTTTCTTGTTGAATTCAACAATAATTGTTATTATTGTCATTATTAAAATAATTATATATAGTAGGTTTGTGTACTTACACATTTCACGATGCAGCCATTTGATTGAAAACAATTAGGTACGAATTGTACTGCTTGTCTGGATGTATCGATGCGGTTGATAAAGTAATATAGTGATGTGAACAATTATAAAATGTTTAATATGAGCATTATTATTGACATTCAAAGATACTTATTAATATATGAACATTGGGGCATATTTTATTATAATGTGGCTGATGGTAAAAAGCAAAAATAAATGAAGAATTTATCACGGACTTTACGGCGTGGATTCTTGTGAAGTTGTCGGAGATTAATTCCCGTCGAGGAGGCGAGGTCGCGTCCCGTTCACAATGAAGGCAGACGTGCGCACACCGCGGTCCTTCCCACGAATGAACGGGAAATCCTCAGTTGCGGCCACCTTTGTCGAGAGATAAATGTTCATTTTTTATTTTACATATATTGTGTCTTTATTTATATATTTATTTTTTTTTTCCGTCATTTTTTCATTATCTCTTTTTTGCTCTTTTTTTTTATGCTAGTGAGACCACACCAGTGAAAGCACGTACAATTCTTGTCATATAATAATGTTGCAATTGTTAAAACATCCACAATACTCTTCTGTGCTGCAATTAATCACGCAGTACATTCAAGTATCAATGAATTGTTAAATTGCAAAGATAAAGAGAAATAGATAACGATAATGTGCCTCGTCAAATGTTTGAAAGTCATATCCGGGACAAAAGTCACTCTCTCCAGTGTGTGTGTGGGCGAGTGTAGATATATATTTATAAACATATAATATGCGTATATATTTATTTATATTTTTTATTCTTTCATTCTTCTTCAATTTAATCGCGGAAAAGATATGACAGATAGCGCGTGTACTGTTGGGAGTGAACTAAATTCAACTCTCCCAGAGTTTGATTGTCTATGATTAATTATATACACAGTTGATGTTTCTCGATACGCAGCCCGGAAGAATAGCAGTGAGCTTTATATACTAATCAAGATAGTATATGTGTTATAATCTGTTTAAATAGTAAAATAATTTTTTTTTTTTGCGTTGTGCTGATGTGTACATTTCTATTCTCTAGAAAGTCTGGGTAACTATTCATCTCCTATGATTACTGTATATACAGATGAGAAAAAAAAATAAGAGAAAGGGACAATACGAAAATATATAAATAATACATAAAAATAGATATATAAAAATGGTCGCGTGACTGCTATCTGCAAGTAATGGGATTTAATCGGTTGAATCGAATCAAATCAAAGACTTTGGTCTTAAGCCATTCAATATATATATATATATATATATTGAATGGCATTATATATTATATATGTTTCTCGCCCAAGTGCGCTCACTCGATCGAGATAAATCGTATCGAAGCGGATATGTGTGGGGCGCGCGAGGTGGAGCTCCACCATGAACGTTCAAGTGGTTCGCTCGTAAGACGAGTAGCAATAGGCAACGTGGTCATATCGCGCCTGGAGCACACCGCGAGATATGATCTTCCTCTCTCGATCCTCGCCTTATGTGCACCTTGTCATGAGTGCATATAAACATATATCTGTGCATTTCTAAACTCAATTGTGGTCGTATAACTCTCATCCGACTTCTCTAAATCCTCCATTTATTATTCAATATATATCTTTAAAATAATACAAAACAAATATAAAATCAAATTATATATCGATTATTATTTTTGTATATATTTCATGAAAAATGAAGAAAAAGAAGATAATAAAATTAGTAATAAAACTAATGACGTATCAACTGCGAAGAAATAACTCAATCATAACTTGAGTTTTGACAAATTACTATATATATATATATATATATATATACACTGTAAGCTCTATTCTATGTCATTAATTATGAAAATTATATAAAAGAGAGAGGAGATGTGCGCACACGCCCCAAGCATCTTAATAATTACACAGCTACAAAGCTTATAAGGTATACGCGTGCATTAATAAATAACTTAGCTATATTTTATATAAATATATATACATGTATATTTGTGCTTACGTACAAGTACTCGGTTATGTACCGAACATGTAGAATGTATGTTGGAGATTCAATCGATTATAACCCAACAATATTTATAATCATGAAAAGCAATACTCATTTAATGTGACATTGATTATCATCCACTTCTAAACGAAGACAGTATTAATAATTGCACAACAGATGACACGATTATATGTATATATATAAATGAGTATAATATTCATATGGATACGTGGTTGATGATGATGATGATGATGATGTTTAAAAATACATATAAATAATAGAAGGAAAGAAATATAAAAGTGAATGGTAAATGAGAGAGAGGTGAGAGGAGAGCAAAGAGATGAAACAAATCTTATTCAGCTCATTGTGACGAATTACTTTGAACGCCAAGCCCACTCTCACAATGTTCACTCGACTGAAACTCCATATCATTAATTAGAGTAACGAGTTTCTCCACAGCAAAATCATTACATTGATTGAGTCAACGAGGGCGGGTGTCGTTGAGAGTGATCGACCTATTTGTCATACGACCGTTCATTCGTCTATAAACAATAAAATATACTTCCTCTATATCCCCCATCTCTTTGCACGTACAATTTCTTTACCTCAGCATTTTCTCCGTATATTTTCATTTTATTTCATTTCCCACACTCGATCAACTGCATTCACAACCGCATACACATTTGCTTCGCATTTATCAAGAATCGTAACAATAATAAAAAAAAAAAATTATGATAACATAACAAATAATTACAAATGAATAGAAAAAATACACGAAACGTACTTGTATATGAAATGTATCAACACTTTTCGCGCCGATGATCGATGTCTACTATCACGCACGCACGTTAACGGCAATTAAGTGCATATACTAATCGCTATTCTTACGAAATACATACATATAAATATACACACACACACATTTATATATATATATATATATATTGTATTGAAGTTGGTCTGATCCCAAGACGCTGCATGAGGGCGTGAGAAGTGCCTTAGCCCTGTGACCTTCGTAACCCAGGTATATCTCACCGCTTCTCTTCGCTTAGTTACCTCTTCTAGTCTTCATCCTCGTTCTCCCCTTAAACCTCTCCCTTCATCCACTATTTGCTTTTACATATATACATACGTACATGCATATGAGTATAATGATCCTGAGAATATATATGTGTCCGTTGCTCGAATAATGTCGAAGGTCGTGGGTGTCCCATCAAATTTTGACAAGCTCGACGTTGTCGACTACAAACTCATATAGATCCTGTGGCCCGATGATACACAATATATACCCGCAATCAATATACCTACGTAGATAATGAGATAGCTAGCACACATTCTGTGATATCGCACAAACTATATATATATATACATAATAATATCACTGATGATCATTGTCATCAGTGTGGCTTCTATTGGATATGCGCTTTGTATATTATATATATCAAATGCGATTTGTGTATGTATCCAAGGGTCAACCATTCAAGAATGACTATTTCACGGCCACTTCCTGGGTTCAATGCTCTTTGCGATTTGTATGCAATCATCAAGTGCAGGAAAAAAAAAATATATATATATATATATATGTATGTATGTATGTGTGTATATATGTATACATGGATGTACAAGAGACGGAATGAACCATTCCTTCTTTACCTTTTCTATCCTTATATATTTTCTTCTTCACTGGCGCATTCGCGCGTGTTCCACACTGGGCCCCCAACATTCAACGCATTCAACTTGAGCGCGCGCACACTTGCATAATATTAGACCTTATGCAACCTGCCCTTCCCACACTTATCACTGCCTCGCCCCTCTCTGGCTCGTGCTCAAAACACAGCTATAGCGGATACTCGTTCGGATTGCTCCTCTTTTCATTCGCGCGCAACAGAGCACACATTCACCTTCTCTCTTGCTTTCTTCCTTCCTGCCGTGAGTTTCTCCACACGCTGCTGTGCCCTTGGCGTGGCGATGAGCCTCAACAAAGTGGGGTGTAAGCTAACATAGTATGTATAAGGAGTAGACGCGATCAGTGAATGTGAAAGAGTGAGAGCGGACTATTGGGAAAAATAGAGGAATAAATATACGCGGCAGATTGCTGGGTTTCGAGGGATTGGCGGGTTAGAGGGGCGAGTAAGGAAAGTCAGCGGGGGTCAAAACGGAGATGCACCACGGTCGTGTCGGGCGGGGCTGTCCGCTCACGACTTGAACTATCGCACGCCCCCACTAGCACCACACTATCATCCACCTTCGGACCACTTGGCGTCTCGGTGGCCGGACCCGTCCCTCCGCCACGTATTTTACATCGTCCTCACTCACATATATCTATTATACATTTCATATTACTCATATGTAGTATGTACCTTGTCATTTGGCCAATCGACTCATTCTTAAAGACTATATATATATATATAAACATTATATCGTATGTATTAATATGTAGACAAATGGAAATTTTTCGGGGAATTCATTAAATTTAGCTGCAGTTTCTTTGTTTTTTTGTTTATTTATTCAATATCTCAATGAATTTCATTAAAATTCAAACTATTTTTTTTTTTATATCTTCTACACCAAAGTTGAGATCTATTGCAATGAAAGTAATTAAAATAACCAATCATTAAAAAAAAAATAGACACAAACTAAATTTCGGAAAATTAACTCAATTTTGGTTTCTCCAGTGTCAATTGACCTTGTACTATTATTTGGTTTTTAATTTTCCCGGTTTTCTACTACAAAATAAATTCGATTATTTTGCAATCCACCTGTCCAGGATATATCTGTATATCTAATTTACTTTTCCATTATTTTTCCTATATCTATCTATTTATGTAGCTCTATATATTATATAACGTTTTTATTTTTTTTTTTTTGGTAAAATGCAACATGAAAGAAAAAAATAAAAATAAAAATCCATTAGGAGTGAGCAGCACGTTTAACATTGTGAGTGGAGCGTGTGCAGAAGCACCGTGCGCGCGCGCAAATATTCCCGTGCCCCTGAGCACTGACGCTTGACCCAGTAGCACTGCGCGGTCTGCAACTTGCAAGTGGATAACTGCCATGGGAGATCGCTCAAGTCCTGTACGCGAGCCGAGTCGATGGCCTGGGCCCTATCCGTTGGCGCGGTCCCGCGCGCATTCAAGATCCACCGCACTACTCTCGAACTATCTCTTCGTTTCGCTTTACTCACAGTATCATTATCCAACTCCAACTCGTGTAGGAATGCCCTCATCCACCCTGTCTCATTTTATTTTTCTTCATTCTCCTTTTCCATCCTTTTATTTTCTTCTTTTTATTCTTCTTCTTCCTTCTCTTCTTCACCTTCATTCGTCGTCGTCGTCGTCGTCGTCGTCGTCGTCGTTCTCGTCGTCCTCGTCGTCTGATGTTGCCTCACAGTGTGTATATATACAGTATATCAGAGAGGAAGCTGATGCTCTATACAGAAATTGCGACCGCACCTGAGAAAGCTCACCAGTTGCCTGAGCGCACCTGTGGGTGCGCTCGTGTCCACCATGAGATCGAGCGATCAGTCGAGTGATCGATTTCCCATCTCGCAATTATTCGTTCGTCCTTCCGTGCATTTTATCCCATTAAAATTGAGCGTTTAATATACAAACATCCATTCAGGATAATTTTTTATTCTATATATATATATATATATATATATGTTTTATTTCTTGTAACGAGAAGTAATTGTGAAGATGAATAGCGATAGAAAAAATATATATTGGAAGGATGAGAAATATCTGTAGAATGTGTTGCGTTGTGGTGTTTTCCACCATTTATCTGTGATGAAGTAGTGAATGATATTGACACGAGATTATAATGTCGATGATTTAGAAATTGTGTCATGTAATTATTTAAGTAATTGTATATCATAATCAGTTTATCTATATATGGTGAAGCAACTGATGGAATACATTCTAATGAGTGTAATAAATATATTTAAATGACTGTTTAGAAGATAGTGAAAAATGTAGAGGAGGAAAAAAAATAATAAAAAATAATAAAATAGAAAAGAAGAGAAAATCGTGTGGAATATAAATCGCTCGTCACGTTGAAGCAATCACTTGGAATCGTCGTTAGTCCACAATTTATTGGCAGCAGCAGACCTCAACGCATATACAGCATATATATAAACAAAAATAACCTATTGATTTATCGATATATATATATATATATATATAAGAATAAGTAGTGGCGCCACATACCTCACGATGTCTAACAGAAAAACTCTTGATAGACATGTATGCGAGTCAAAACGAAAATCTCTTAATGACACTGAGATGAGACAATATTACTTTCATCATAACACATAACACTCATTACACAATATTCCCTTCGGTAAATACTCATTGGCACATTAAATTTTTCGCAATTTGACTTATCATATATAATTCAAATTTTTTTTTTTTATAATTTGCAGTATTTATATATGGTAAGAAAAAAAATTTGTATGGCAATAGAGGATATAAAACTTTGAAATTTCACAGCTCTCATGTTTTCAATTAAACCGAAAATATTTAACGATGATTATGACGATGCCAATTACCATACATACTCGCGGTACTGCATCCACTTTTTATATTTACAATCACCTACTATATATATATACATATATATACATGATCATGACACACATGACCGCAGGAGGGTGAACCTGATGGGTACAAGCACGCCACTAGTTTGCATATTCACTTGCGTCCTGGTGGCGGATATACATCATGCATCCGCATAATCGTGTCGCAAGTGCAACGGTACACAAGTTCCTTCTTCCTTCTTTTTCCTCGTTCGACCTTTATACCTCCGGCACATCCTCCTTCTCGTCGTCACCCTGTGTGCTGAGGAAAAAAATATAGAGACAATCACCACCCTCTCCACTCCTCTTATATACATATTATATATATATATATATATATATATATATATATATATTTATTGTTTGTTCTGTTCATTCGCTTGTTGTCTGCCTCTTTCTCGCGCATTCGCTTCCAACTTGGCTCACGATTCAACGGATAGGCATGGGCAAAATTTGCATCCTTGGAATTCTCGCGTGGGCCGTCTTGT
>CAJUYH010006482.1:0-20005 GCA_910591685.1 Galerucella tenella | reverse complement strand
TAAAAGGCTATTAAATATGGAAGTGTTATTTAAGAAAACAGTGAAAAAACATCAGAAAAAATTCTCAAAACAATATGTATATTTATTTTAATTTGGAAAACTGGTAGCGAAAAACATGTTTGATATAATTTAGAGAGGATTAATAATCTAAATTTTTACATCTATATACAAAGATTATATACATCGAGTACTACCTACGAGTTAGCATGTACCTTCCTCGGTGACGAAGGTGGTAAAGAAATATCTTGACTCCTTACCCTAAGAGCATCTAAGGCATTCGGAGACAGTTGGGAGGGACTGTGCATCTCGGGACTAGAACTTCTTGAACGTTCGTCCGAAATGGAAGAGTTACCTACGAGATTCAGAGGCGGTACTCCACCTCCAGCTAGCATATATTGGGAGAGAAATGCGTGGAATGTTGGCATTGGTGTTTTAGTAGGCCAATGGAGACCAAGAGCCGGACTTAGCATCGGTGGGAAGGGTACTGCTGGCCAAAAGTGTTCGTTGTGTATAGAAGGAATTCCAACTGGACCGTGAATGGAGAAATCTGGTAGAGATGGTTGATCTCCGGGATGCATGAAAGATACTGCTTCTCTTCCCATGGCTTTTTCTCGTTTTCTCCATTTAGCGCGTCTATTTTGAAACCATACCTGCAAAAAATGGTTTCATTTAATAAACACTATTGTTTGTTATTGTACCTTAAAGTTTCTTTGTATCACTATATATATTTAATCGTTTTTTATACTTTGGCCGATTATGTAAATTGCCAGGTATGCATAATTACAACCTGGTACATACTCAACACTGCCAATCAACTGCAACATGTGCACCCTCGATTTAGGCTCGTTCAAATCCGATTTGCAGCATATTACACTGTTTTCATCGCGCACTAAGACGGTTTATAAATGAAGAGGGGCCAACGAATTTACTGGAACTTTTGTTACGTGTGTAGTGGAGCTTATCTAAATCGATGCTAAAAGGGCAATTATAAAAGAGACAACTTTCCATCATTTCATCCATGTTATAGAATTACAAGACAGTGGCGTTCAGTACAGTCAATGTTTACACCTCAATCAAAATAAATAGTGTCTGTTTACTGGCACCGATATGTAGATGACATTTTAGCTTGCTTCACTGGTACTACGAGACAATTAGATAACTTCATTACTCACATTAACTCAATACATAAAAATATCAAATTTACAGTAGAAATTGAACAAAATAAGTCCATGAACTTTCTAGATCTTATAATTTCAAATATAAATAATAGACATGACTTTTCTATATTTCACAAACCATCACATACAGACATTACAATTCATAATAGCTCAGTCCACCCAATCAGTCATAAATTAGCAGCTTTCAATAGTATGATACATAGACTTTTAACAGTTCCATTAAATATTGACAATTACAATAAAGAACTAAATATAATAAAACAAATAGCGGTTGATAATAATTACGATCCAAATTTAATTGACAACATCGTAAATAAAAAGATACGAAAACATACTCTAGAACAAGTATTTTCTTCTGATAAAAAACAAAAATAACTAATTTAAAAGCTTAACTTACTTTGGAATACCATCCTTAAAAATAAAATCATTTTTAGAAACTTTAGACAAGAATATTTGCTTCAAAACCGACAACAATTTATCCAAATTCATTAAAAACAACAAATCTAAATCTTCGAAACTAAATAAATCAGGAGTTTATAAATTAAAATGTGGTAATGACGACTGTGATAAAATTTATATAGGTATGTATATCAGATTCCAACTATTCAAATCATTTATTAGCAAACCAACAATCTTTCCATTCAAATTTTGAAATTTTGCATATAGAACCTAAATCCTTCAAATTAAATCTTTTAGAAGCCCTAGATATAAATAAAAACAAATATTCAGATAATCTTCTTAACGACCAACTTGATAATAACAATTCTCCCTTATTAAACCTTTTTACCTAGAAAGGTTCCTGTAGGATTGTTGTGAATGAGTTTCCAGGTAAACTGGTTAAATACTTTAGTTAATCCCATATTTAGACAAATTCATTCCATTTCCTTGTAAATAGATTATAATTTTATTGTTAAATACCCGTATAATTTAGTATTAAGGCACTGTATAAATTGAAAATTTCTCATTATACCTCCATTCGTTTGAAAAAGCTACTGTGTTAGCGAAACGCGTCACAACTTAAGGTTGAATATAATGTAGATTTAACAAATTAAAATTGTTTGATTTCATAATTTACTATGGATCTACATCAAGTAAAAGCCTCATCTATTCAATTTAAGATACAGTATTTGGATTTTTGTAAAAATTGCTTGCATTTTGGTAGAATCACCGAAAAGTTGCACCCATTTTATAGTAATACAGATCTTTCATTTGGACATGCTGCTGAATAGTAAAACTTACTTTCGTTTGCTATAATGAGCAGCATATTAAATAGACCCCACCAAAATCACATGGCAGGGAGAATTGACCCGGACCGAATGGAAATATTACTTACTCTTTTATACTTCTTCAGTAAACTAATTGTTTCGACCTTTACTGGTTCTATTTGATTAATGTATAGCTTTGTGTCGCTATTATTAAGAGATTTGCTTAAAATAAAATCGTGCAGTCCACCACTGTATAAGGCACTCTAAATGAGACATCAGAGAGAATCCTGGGGTCCGGAACCAGTTCCGATTACCACTATTGTGGTGAACAATAGCCAATTGCAATGCTACTTACGCTGCTACAAGCCAGATTAATTATCCAAATTGTTACCAATTAAGATGCGATTCATGTCCGCTATTATCCAGCATTATAGATTCAATGACCTGAATCGCACAGACCACAAGTCGAAAGCATGCACTGTACTGGATACTAATTTTTAATTTCTACGGAGAGAGAATAAGCCCAGATTTACGGTGAGTAAAATTAAAAATTCAAACTTCTATAACTAGTTTTTTTAATAGTGTTGTGTTCTTATACCGTTTATATCACTTATAAGTAAGTACTGCTAGCTACTCATTTAAAGTTTTCATTAACAGACAAATGATACTATGGTGAATATCTTTATACCTGAGTACACATGACTAGAAAGTCAAGAAAACATTGTTGTATTCTGTGTAAAAATTTTAATTTTTTTATAATTGCAAAGCGCTTTCGGCTGTTAAGCCATCTTCAGTATACCTGTAAGTAAGTAATAATAGACGGAAATATGTATGTAAAATAAGAAATTAGTAAAGAATTACTTACTCGTCAAGTATATAATACTAATAATAGGTTTCTTGTATTATATACTTGACGAGTAAGTATTTCTTCACTAATTTCTTATTTTACATATTTCCAACTATTATTACTTACTTGCAGGTATCGCACTGAAGATGACTTAATAGCCGAAAGCGCTTTGCGCAATTATAAAAAAATTAAAATTTCTACACAGAATACAACAATGTTTTCTTGGCTTCCTAAATGGTACTATTGCAAAAACAAATTAAACAATGGATATCGGAGAAATAGTATATTACATAACGTGTGCGGAAAGTGACATTTTTCACACGAGTGAGAAATATTGTAGCACGAGGCATAAGCCGAGTGCGACAATCACACGAGTGTGAAAATCACTTTTGCACGAGTAATGTACAGTATTTTTCCTACGATCACGTGATAATTTCACCAAATAATGTGTCTGGCATATCAATACACAAAATGTTACAATTAAAGTCAACATAATTGATTTCAAAAAGTAACAATATCTATCATCAGTAACAAAAATGCAAGTAGTTATAGGTAGGTTATTGTAATTATCAATTGGTTGGATAGTTATAGAAATTGAAAGTGGAATTATTATTGCTGCATTTTATATAATATGATAAATACGTTTTAACACGATTACATTTTCCGACTATTATAAATATAATGGTTTGGATCAGTTGGTACAACATCGGACTTCTGACAAAGATTACAGAATAAAAATATAAGATGTTTCACTCGTTCGAATTATTTTTATAATAAGGATAATAAACAAGTACATTACGCAAGAAAACACAAAAATTCAATTCTATAGCTCCTCAAAGGGGAATTGGTCAGTTCCTTTTGAAGGAATTTACTAAATTTTCTTTTCATCATCCATGTAATCAATTTCCTTTCAAATATTATACAAGTCTCTATACCAGAGTCCGTATATATTTTACTCTCAAATGTATATTGAAAGATTTGAAAAACAATAGATTAAATTCAACACATAAACCAAACTCCAAACTTAGTATTTTACAACATTTATAAAAATTTTTAATAAAGGCATCCTGTAGCTGCTTCTGTTTTTACTGTTTTAACCTTGTCAATCCAAAAAAAGATCAAAATTTAAGAGTTAGTGGCCCTATTATTCTGGTGGCTAATGGGTATATTTAATTGAATTTGTGATAAATATCTGCTAGATTATCAATAAGTGTCCCAAAATTACTAAGATGCTGGATAAAAACTGTGAATTGATTTTAAAAATTCAAGTTTATTTTTTACTTACCTTTTCAAATTCATATCCCGAACATTTTTCGAAATAATTAACATTTAAAAATAAACCTTTGTGATAAAGAGTCCTATTAATTTAAATATATATTTCTCTAATTACCCCTGTATAGCTTAAAATAAAATAAGCTTTTCGAACTTATCTGGTATCTACCGGTCTCGTTATTGACAACAAAAGCGAGTCCTAAACATAATTCATGAGAGCGGCGTCCGTTTGGGACAGCAACTTCAATCAAACCGCCCTGGAGTGAAACATCTTATATTTTTATTCTATAATCTTTGCTTCTGACGAAGGGTTCGATCCTCGACCGCGTACTAAATTATTTTCAATCAAGAAAATGAAAAAAAAAAACATCTCTTGTCAAATAGATCGCTTCAAATTAAAATAAAACATAGGTAAATCTAATTAAAAATTATATTTTTAATTTTAAATGAAATAAATAAATTATATTATATGGACAAATCAACTTAGGAAATACGCATTCGACATACATAAATTTGCGGGGTAAATAGACTAGCATTTTTAACTTAAAGTTGTGTAGCTTTCTCCAACGTTTGAGAAAGCTGCTGTGTTCGCGAAGCATATTGGCCAGAGTGGCACTGTGACGTCATCTATTACTATTACGTCACCTGTTACCATTCGTAGAGAAGTTTACAACACTTTATTTTCACCCTTCAAATTTTATTAATGTAAGTGTAGCCGTTCAAAAGATACGAGGGGGGCAGGGGACTTTTGAATAACACTGTATAATTGCAGTTATTTCAATAAGTATGCTATCAACTTATTCCATTGTTTTATGGTAGTTAAACATTAATGAAGGTAAAATTCACCTTACAGTAATTCAAGTTTAAATTTTGTAAAGGTAATAAATTGGGACTGTTAGCCAGATAAATAAGAGCTATATCGAAATATCATTATTTTCACTATTATTAGAGTCGCCAAAAGTAAAATGAGTTTTTATTGCTTTTTTCCTTCATAAATTTGAGTATATTGATAACTAGTTTACGGTATTGGCCCATTTTCAGATTACTTTCTAAATTAGTTAAATTAAAAATACACAACACTATGTCTAATATAAATTTCACCATCTGGTGGTGGTTTGTGAAAATTGTGAAAAGGTAGTCCTTATAATGATTGCTTTCAAAACCCTACAACCGAAGGAGGCTTTTTGTTAGCAATGAAGGTTTAAGACACTTCTGCGAATTACTCATTTAAACTGAGTGCTGATACGTATGCACTTGTCCTTTTTGTGCATAGCCAAGTTGAAGGGGGCTTTTTCGGAATATAAAAGCAAATTTCTACTTTATATCAAGTACTCAATTAAGAATAATTAACTTCAAATTATATTCGAACACCTAGGAAGTTGAAGTTTATAATAGCGCCTCTTGTTAATTTATTAAAGTAATTGAAAAATTTACAAATAATTACTTGTTGTTAAGCTATATTACATGAACTGTACTGTAAAAGGAAGTTTTTTGTGAAAACTGGAATTTTAATTCGGCTATATTCTAATATTTAGTTTCAGGAATTTATATCTCCAAGGCGTCAGTACTTTATCATTTCATGTATGAGGGTGGGTCGACAGATACGTTCCTGGTAAGCATGTACTACCTTAGGACTGCTAGAGATTTGTGACTAGTGGTTTTCTATGTTCTTGTTTAAGCACGTTACTCCAGAACGTCTGATGTTTTGTTGGCCCCCACCAAGATATACACTAATAATTATCCATACATTCTGTTTGAATTACCTGAACTCTGGCTTCACTAAGATCCAATCTCATTGCTAATTCTTCACGTGTAAACACATCAGGGTACTGAGTTTTCTCGAAAGCTCTTTCCAATTGATGTAATTGAAAAGTAGTAAAAGTCGTCCTAGATCTCCTAATTTTTCTTGGTCTCGATGAATCTGAGTCTTCTAAGGATTCTTCTATCAATTCTCCTTCGCTTGTGGATTCTCCTTTGTTAATCTCGGCATCTGTAACAAAATAGTAATAGTATTATCTACATTAAAAGAGGGTTGCTCTTCTTCAACAACATAGTAGAAAAAGTATCTGGAAAATGTTAAAAAAAAATTGAAATGAGTTAATGGTGAATTCATATTGTACTGAGTGTCTTATTAGGTGAAAGACCAGGTTCTAGCCAAGAGAGTATTAAACTCACGCTTAGCTAAACGAAGTCCAAAAACTATTTCCTGCTTCACCGGTAGAAGCTTCGTTTAAATAGATGACTCTAATTCCCATTCCAGCAGATCATTTTGTAAGAAATGTCTCTTAATATTCGGAAAGGACCCTGCACCATTTTATAGGTAATCCTGGCTCTCGTACGATTTTCGATTTTTTTTTATATGTTGTAGTCTTAATAACTACCCAACCAGCAAAATGGAATTCTAAGAGGACTGAATTGTTGTATAATAGTCGAATAGCGTTGTTTTAAGGACTTTTTATTTCTATTAAGCCTTCTGTTGCGATAATTTTTTTTTTTAAAGAAAATTGTTGTATTAAATGATTCTATGGTGACTTTTACAATATATTCTATAACGCATTATACGATCATTTCCTTTAAAATGATATAAACCTTATAAGCAAGTTTATACAATATCAAAAATATCATTTTATAAGACTTTTTTACCTTTTGTATAAGAGTTCTATAATATACTATATAACTAACAACTACAACATTATAAAATAGTTACTCAAGCTTGTCTTATTGTATATAATAATAAATATTGTATAGCATTAAATTGCGTTGCATTATAAAACACTTTTTAGTTGTATAGTGCCTAAATATTCTTCGTTATAAAACAGTTATCGTATACCAATCCATTTTACAATAAAATATTGTTTAAGGCATTTATTTGGGATAAAAAATTGTTGTTTTATAAATCGCCATGTTTAAATAAGCAATTCTTGTACCGCTATCGCCGCCATTATGAGCAATTGAGTTGGAAACATGAAACTATATTGAAAAATGTGACTTTATTATTATTGTTACGAACTCACTAATTCCGCAGCCGGTCCTGTCGCAAACGAAGAATGCGACCTTCTAGAAAGATTCTTTCACAGGTAATAACGAGACTATTCTCGAACAGCGTGGAAGGCGTACAATGGTTTGTCGCGAATGTTCTGGAGTTGAGGAGAGGTATATATTTGCGGGCTTCGAGTGAGTCGGGGAGTTGTTCAGTATACAGTGAATCGGTAAACAGTTTCAGTATACAGTGAGTGAACAGAAGTGAATATAAATAGTGTTGAATATAAATTAGGACAATTATTATACTGAGTGTAGATAAATTAATAGACATTAAGTAGTGTGTATATAAATTAAGATTATTATAGTGTGTAAGTGTTTCTTTAATAAATCGATAGTAATTAGCCATAGTGAGTGTATAATTTTATCCCACGGTAAAAACAGTTTAAATAAATAAGAAAAACATTATACATTGGTGTCAGGTGTGGGGTGGAAGTAATCTTCGAAGACACCGATGTCCACATTTTATTCTGCAGCTATTCCCCACGTAATCAGTATCCGATGAAGACAGTACCCTGTTATTTCCATACGACCGGAAAGTGTAGGAATGGATCCAGTTGCCGATTTAAACATCCAGTTGCCGATTTAAACATCCAGTCCCGGCTACACAAGAGTTCCAGGAGGAACTTACTATTAAGGAGGGGGCAATGTTACAAAATTAACTAATTCCTGTCCTGTCGCTAACGAAGAATGCGACCTTCTAGAAAGATTCTTTCGCAGGTAATAACGAGACTATTCTCGAACAGCGTGGAAGGCGTACATTGGTTTGTCGCGAATGTTCTGGAGCTGAGGAGAGGTATATATTTGCGGGCTTCCAGTGAGTCGGGGAGTTGTTCAGTATACAGTGAATCGGTAAACAGTTTCAGTATACAGTGAGTGAACAGATGTGAGATAATATAAATAAATAATTACGTAAAAAGACTTGGATCCAGAAACATTCTTATTCAATGACGAGTCCTCCACCATAATCTCGTCAATATCTGCTATGAACGAAAAGCATTACATTGGTGTCAGAAGTGGGATAATATAAATAAATAATTACGTAAAAATGGCTAAGAGACTATGTGAACTGAAAGTGACGGAACTAAAAGCAGAATTAGAAAATCGCGAGTTGGAAACGTCCGGGAAGAAGAGTGAATTAGTTGAAAGACTGAAAATAACACTGGAAAGTGAAGACTTGGATCCAGAAACATTCTTATTCAATGACGAGTCCTCCACCATAATCTCGTCAATATCTGCTATGAACGAAAAGCATTACATTATTTAAATAATTATATTGTGAAAGTATATCCATGTGAAGTTATAAACTATTAAAATAATAAAAAAAAGTATTTTAGGATATTCTATTTTATTATTTTTTTTTGAGTATCTACCGAGGTATCTACTTCAAACTTAACCAGAATTGAAGCGCTTCATCTATCAGTAAAATTTGCGGCGCATTAAAATTTGTGCTATTAAACCATCCAAATGAAATTATAATGTTCACTATCGATGTCCGCCCAAGCGGCCCATTGCCAGCGATTCCTTTGTGACCTGGGACCCACTCCAGTGTTACACAGTTCCGAGTCGCCAGTCTTCTAAGTTCTTCGCCTCATTCCCATACCAGCCGAGATGTTACCAGTATATTAATTTGGGAGCATCTATTTTAAAAAGTGATAGATGATTGAAAATTGAAGCTTTTATTAAAACAGAAAATCAATCTCACAAAAGTAAATTTAACCTCTTCAGCTAAATTATTCACAATAATTGTTGAGGAATCTATTCCTATTGCCACATCCCGATGAATACTCATATTGCGGCAGTATGCTAATAAAAAATTATTGTACCTTTATTGTATTTTGGTTTGAACCCCAAAAACCCCCCTATATACGTCCCTGCTTGGTATCAATTGTTTAAATGATCTATTTATTAGATATTTTCGTAACTCTCTTGCTACAATTGCCGGATTTTAACTCTGCATATTTTCAAATATATTAATATTTTAGTTTACATATTTTCCTTGATCGGATTGTTCCGTAACGTGTATCAAAAAAATATTTTGAAATCCACTTAACTTTTTCAATCAATCATAATTCCAATTCAATATCAATTTATAGTGTTATTACAGCGCAAAATTCCATTTCATATCGTGTGTAATTTCGTTATAGCTGCATATACATATAAAGCTGTTTAATTTCAATTACTCATTTTTGAGATGATCCAGAAAACAACGGAAAAAAATCACAACAACCGCGCACAATTTTCTGGATAGATTGTATCAAACTTGTTAATTATTGTACTATTACTTTGCAATCCTTTTTGCTAAGTTTGAGGCTATTGAAGTTTGCAAGGTTAATCAATTCTTACTTCAATTTTATTTAAAATGTATAACTTGTTGGTATGTACGTTTTTGAGTTTGTGTTGGTCTTTTTTCACTTACATCTCAGGCTACTTAAGTGACATTTTGTCAATATATTCGTTATTTGTACTGTTTGTTATGGATATGTTACGGTGAATGTACACTCTTGGGAAATAGGAAATATTTATAGTAAATATATTTCTTTTTTTATTGGTGAACCATTTAACCTATTTAAAGCACGCCTCAGCGTGTTTAAATCGAACTTTAAAACACGCGCGTGTTTTAAAGTTACCGTGGCAACATCAACAACTCGAAAAACGAAGTCTAAATCATGTCTAAATGACAATTTTTTTATTATTGATCTGACAGGAGTCGTTTGTAATGTCAAAACTTTTATTCGAACAATATTTAACAATGTCAAATTCATAAATTAAAATGGAAAGTGCCGTTGGTAGTGTTTGAAATATTAATATTTAGATTTTTCAAATCTTAGGAAATGGTATTTAAATTAATACCATTGACATTCACAGAACTCAATAAGGTTGAACTTCCATCAAAATACAAATTCGTTTATGCTTTTCTCATTTCCATGACAACGCAAGGTATACATCATATACATCACGAATTCAACCATTTGACATTTAGTTCTTATATCCATCTATGATTTCCATTTCTTGTTGTTGTAGTAGTTATAGACCAGTGTTTATAATTTCAAAGTGCACCAATAAAAAAAATAGCGTAAAGTATTCGTGGATAACTCGTCTTTAAAACACTTGCTCTCCGGCTTCGCCGTCGTGCTCCAAAAATCGTGCGTGTTTTAAAGAACTTAATATCCACTTATACTATAATATACTATTTCTATTATTGTTTTTTAAGTTTGATTTCGAACAAGAAATGTTGATCACACATATCTATAGCCACTTTTGATTGGAACAAACAGCAAATAACAGGGCTCTAGCAAATGATACGTTTAATACGGTCCTGGACATGAAAGCACGAATGATGCTATTTTTGTAAACTGATTTTAAAACGATTGCAAATTTACATACAACGAGATGAAGACCGAAACATAGGCTTAAATGTTATTAAATTGAGTAATTTACCGTATTTAATGTGGAATAATCGGTGATTCTCTCTCATGTCCATCCACTCAACCAACTTCACTACGAGCACATATTTGGTATTCATAGACTTACCCTATATGTTTAAATGCTCTTTGATACGACAGACGCATATAAATTTATACATGCAAATTGAATGCTAATTTTAAACAAGCTAGGGAAACTTTGCGTGGATATGTGGTCGTCATAGGAAAGTCAATCCCTTCTAGTTCAATTTACGCCGATATTATTGTCGCTAAAGCTTTCATACCTAATTCGTTAGTTTGTGAACGTGTTAAGTGCGATATAAAGGAAAAAGTCTGCCAATTATACACACATATTTTTTGGAGCTTCAGTTCTTTACGTCAGGTTATGTTTGAGCGACCAGGGGTCGCGACGCAAAAGATCTGACCGTTACGTTACGTTATGTTACGTTGCTTCGTTATGTGCCTTGCTTGCGTGCGTGTGCGCTTTCCTGAGTCTCTCTCTGGTTTACGAAGCAGCGATTTATAAAATATGCTCCGGCCGGGAATCGAAACCGGGCCGCCCGCGTGGAAGGCGAGCATTCTACTACTGAACCACCGATGCTATATTAAAATTCTATGCAAAGCTGGTATTCGCAGTGCTGGTGATCTACTTGAATTTGTTCGGATAAATTTTTACTATTATTTCCATAATTTTTTTTGCACGATTAAGGGGTCTAGCACAATATTTACTTTTCGAAATACAGGGTGTTGAAATTTTGAAAACTTGAATGCTTTAATTCGATAACTTTAAAATGGATGGATAAATTGATTTGACATTTGGCAGGTTGTTTTTAAATGTAAAAGGGCATATTTTGATAGAAATAGTAGTTTGTGCAACTAGTGTGGATATGATGGCCATATCGCACGAGGACGAAGTTTGAGCACGACGCCGTAGGCGGAGTGCTCAATCGTTCAAGTGCGATATGGACAATCCACACGAGTCGAGCAGCATATTTTTTCTACGACCCACTTAAGAAAAAATCTAAAAAATAAAAATTTCTATAAACTGTAATATAACTTCAAATTAAAAATTCAACAATTCAATTTTATGTTTCCACTAATTTTTTTTGTGGTAAACGTACAGTTCTTGAATGTAAAATTTGTATAATGCTACGGTTTCCTTTTTTAAATATACGATGCTGTTATAAGTAGATGTTGCCAGTCGGACTCCTTCATGAAGGGTACCGTACCATTATCTATAATAATGAATATTCTGCTTAATATTTCAAACGTCTACCCGTTGTCTTCATTAATAACAAGCAGAATAATTATTTAAACAAAAAATTAACAATAAAAAAAAACTTCCTCACGGAGAATCGAACCCGGGTCTACTGCGTGAGAGTCTGGTATGCTTACTACTCGACCACCAAAGAATATGCAATTACATAATTTTTGCTTAAAAGGAACTAAAGTTCCTACCGTCTGTCCCGCGACACGTTCTACCTTTTTTTTATTTATTTCAATTTGTATAATCAACTCCTGACGATGCAAATGTTATTTGTGAAACCGGTTGAGTAATATATTTATGTTATATTTTTGTTGAGCAGGTTGTCATTTCTTAATTTCATTCAATAAATAAGCAATTAGGTTGAATAATTGATATAATATATTTTAAATTGTTTGTAATAGTTTTATTACTCCTGTTTGTAGATTTCTATTTAAACTAAATATTATTATTGTTGTTAACAATATGAACAAATGTATCAGAGGAGTGGTGGTTATTTCTACGTACCTAATCAATTAAAAATATATGACATTAGATGATTTTTTTTACATTTAATGTTTCCATTAAATCCTAATTAAGGATAGATACCTACTTGTTAATAAAAGAAATTGGAGGGAGGTGAGCTCTTAACAAATAAAGGAAAATTACTCTTCCCGTTAATATTATAATTATTATATAAAAATATTATAATATTTCTAAGATATCAATTTAAATACCTACTCGTTTTAAAAAAAGGAAATTGCTTGATTACTCAATGACAAAATAAAATGTGAATACCCAAAATATGACTCAACCTACTTAATATTTAAAAAGTTACATAAATTCTCTTATAAATACCCCAAAAACCTATACACTAGTTTTTTCTAGTTTAAAGGACCCTTCAACAATTCCAAACTACTCAATATTGTTCAAGTTTTTCAAATTACAAACGATCTCTCTTGTAAAATTAAATCCCCTGTTTTTTAATAGTGACTAATCCTACAATGACCGACAATGTGACGTATCGGCAGTTTAGGGACTTGAAAAATGTTGAGGACTGAACAATGAATGGATGGGATAAGTTGACGGCCCTTGTATGTCCCCCTTGAATGAGAACGTAACTGTTTTATCATGATACTCAAAATACAAGTTTCTCCAAAAAGTTTACGTCCATTAAATTAGCTTTATCATTCCATTCCTAAAACCTGAGAATTAACTGCTTCTAAGATGCTAATTATAGTTGCCCAAATATACTTATAACGGGTTTATTAATGTGTAATTTCTCTTCTGGTTTTCTCGGGTTTTGTAAATGTCATATATTGAAACTATAGTACTTTAGAGGGTTTCTACAAATATGTTACATCTTGTGTTATTGAAAGGTTTACTGAATATTCCTAACACGATCAACACGTCAACTTTTGATTTGCGTTATGTATACATAAATGTAAATGTACAGGATGATTCACGCAAGTATGCCAGAGTCGGTGTTGTTTTTTTTTGTTTGAAACACCCTGTATATTTGCATATTTTTGAAATCCTCTTATTAAACCGATTCCAACAAACTAAATAATGTATGGTCAATTATCAATTATACAGGGTGAAATTTTCATTTTTACAGTTATTAAACACATACATAAAATACCTAATGTATTTGATTTTAATACATTAAAATAAATGCTCAAAATGTTCTCCACCTAGTTGTTGGCAATAGCACAGTCTCCTATAGAACTCCTCCTTAACTTTGTTTAAAGTTTGAGGTGAAATATTCCGTATTTCTGTAGTTATCCTGTCTTTGAGGTCTACAATGCTAGTTGGTTGTGTTGAATATACTTTGTTATTGAGATAACCCCACAGAAAAAAATCTAACGGCGTAAGGTCTGGCGATCTAGCTGGCCACTCAATAGTACCTCTTCGACCAATCCATTTATTGGGGAAGATTTCATCTAAATATGTTCTTACAATTAAAGCATATTGTGGTGTTGCCCCGTCTTACTGGAACCAAAAATTTTCATTCGGTAAGCTAGTATCTATTGCGTTGGGATATAAGCCAACGCAGGAATAACTTCATTTCTAAGCATATTTAAATATTTTTCAGCTGTCAAATTTCCATCTATAAATATAGGACCAATAATATGGTCGCCTATGATACCGGCCCAAACGTTCACCTTTTGAGGGTACTGAGTATGTGTCTATCACGCATCCAATTAGGATTCTCTGCTGACCAATATCTACAGTTCTGTCGGCTTACCTCTCCATTCAATGTGAATGTTGATTCGTCAGAAAAAAGAATGGTACCAAGAGCTATCCCATTTCTGTTCAGCTTATTCATCAATCTTTCGCAGAAATCCATTCTACGATCTGGATCGTCTTCTGTTTTATTATATTATATTTCATTATAACATCGAAAAAGTACAGTGGTATGGGTAGTTTAGGGGACACAAAAAAATTATTCGTTTTTTTTAAGACACACCCTCTATATTATTTTTTATATTAATTTTTGAAGAGATGTTCTTCCCCCGATTTCAAAAATATACCACATCATACCCCTGTCTTACACCGTTCTATAAATAAAATAATAACTTATAAAAGTTGTTCGAAGTGTCCACCATTATTTTCAATACACACCTAATTGAAAACGTCCAATTATATTTTGAATTACATCAGAAATGGCTTGATTGTTGATTGTGTACCTACATTTAGATTATTTATTTCCAATTGGATTCGGTCTTTAATGACTTGAATACAGTCATTATTATTATTTATAATGTCTTTAAGCACCCAAAAAATGAGTCCAAAGGGATAGATACGGACTGTTAGGAGGCCATAATGATATAATAATATCTTTGATAATATGTATTAACTTTTCAATGTTTATTATAACTAGTTTAATTTACTCCTATTTATCCTTTGTGTAAGATAGGGGTATGATATGGTAGATATATTTTTGTAATCAGAAGAAAAACATATTTTCAAAAATTCAATAATATACAGGGTGTCTTTTAAAAAAAAAAAAAATTCTGTGTCCCCTAAACTGCACTCAGCACTGTAATTTTGTTGATGTTATAATAAAATTAGTTTATAGCCATATCTTATTTTTATATTATATTGCTTACACAGTACTTTTTATACTTTTTATGCTTTTTATATTTTATTTTGTGAATGTTTTATTTTATATTTTACTTTCATTTCGGAAACTTTTTTGTTCATGCAATAATAACTATGGTAAGGGCTAGGACATGTATAATGAATAACCCTGTACTTAATATATTATTAAACATAATACTACAATGTGCAGTTAAAACTTTATGGAACACTACCTCGAAAATACTTATGGAAAGTATTAGAGTGAATACGGAAGGAAAATTCAATATTGTGTTTCTTTTTAAGGTCGAGTTGTATCAAACACCTAAACTCGGTTTAATGATGACTGATGTTTAGACTGATGTAATTGTTAATAATAGATACAGCCACAGTCTAAACATCAGATTCCTATCATTAAACCGAGTTTAAGTGTTTGATACAACTCGCCGTAACTGTATCGTTTATCAATATTGTTACTACATATTCCAGTGGATCGGCATACCATTTCTACGTGGACCCAGAAAGCAGCGAAAGCTGCGGGCTTAAATTTAGAATCATAGGAAATAAAAACCCCCCCTAAAGAGCTACTGCTGGTAGGTAACTACTTTAACGAAGATTAGGAGTCAGTGAAGAACAGTTGATAATAGCTAACTGGTCACTCGTCTACTGGTTCAATTAAACCATGCTTTCAACTTAGTGAAGAACACCAAGAAAAAATAATGAAGAAAATGAGGGAGCAGCCAAAAGCTCCACAAGCCTTGGCAAATCAAGTCCAATAGCGTCTGAGTAACTGTACCGCTACCAACAATAATGGATCGAATCATGAAGGAGTTCATTCAGCAGCTTCAAATATCATTTACAAGAAGAACTGTGTTCTAAATTGTGTTGTTCGATATAGTAGATATTACTTTTTTTAATTTTATGTGTATTTTTAATTGTATTTAGTTAATTAGTTTTGCCTGAAATAAAGTTATGCATGATTTTCATGTACTTTAATATCTGTAGGTATACCTATCTATCTGTTGATAAGCTAACAATTTTATATACATGATTTGTTACAGTTGTAAAAAAACAGATAAATGGAGTTGTTCTTGATTTATTCAATATGTAAATTTGACTAGTTCATAATAGTAGAAACAACAATGTTAAGCCGTGCAATGAATACCATTGAAAAGTAATAGTAGGGTGTATATAGGTACCTATGTTATGAAAGTCATTGGATTACCTAGTACCAAAGGGTAGTTATTCAACGCAGTCATATATTATATAGATAATAATATATAGGTTATGGGCTGCTTTAGTAATAATCCCTCTGTTACAAATCATTAAAAAATTTGGCTACAATAACTGTTTTTTAATGTAATAATGTATTATTCGATTAGAAATATTTATAGTTTTTCTTTTTATATGTAGGTAGGTACTTACTGTCAAAATTTGTATTCACTTAATTTTTGTATTGCCAAAAATAAAGACATTACTTTTACCTATAAGTATTTTTGTAATTTTTGATTCAGGAAATGTAGTTATTAAAATGTATGTCGTGCATGTAAAATCATTAGAAAATCATGAAAGAATTATCTTTCATGCATTCACTTAGGTAGGTATATTGTTATTTTCTCTTTGGATCAAGCACTTTTTGGTCAACAAATAACCTGCATGCATGATATTTTCAGTCATTTACATGCACTTAATATAGGTAACTGTTGAAAATGTTAGGTAATACTACCTACTACACTAGTTTGAAGTAGGTAATTGCATTCTCCCTCCAAATTATTTTCCACTTTCTCTGTACATTCCAGAGAATTTCTTTAAAATGTTGACACAATTACGGATCCAAAATCCATGCAGAGTTTTATATCAAGAAGTTTATTTTTGTGAGATGTCTTCTAAACTTTCTCTGTTTATAAAACTTTTTGGGTCACATTGTAGGTAAGTAAATATAATTATCTATCGAAGAAGTTCCTTATAAAACCTTCAATGATTTTTTGTTGTTATTTTATTGAACACAATCGTCATAAAAAGTAATTCATTTATTTTCATAATCTAATTGAAGCCGGCAAAAAACAATTTCTTATAGGTACAATTAAAAACATTTCAATGGAAAACTTACCCATATTACTTTTCGTAGTCGCCGAATTATTAACTCCTAAAATTTGATCTATGCTGTAGACAGCTCTGGGTCTAATTTCTTCAGCCAAAACATTAGAATGTGACATGATGAAACAACACTTTTACAAAGTCAACAAAAACCAGTTGTCACCTCAACACTCCCAACTGCAACTTTCGACTGGCAGTGTAGACTACTTGCCAACGTTGTTTTGAGGCACGGTTTTGAGGGGACCTTAGTCACTGCCTTTCAACATTTCAGCCAATCAAAGTATCATACGGAGTCATGAGGGCAGCGCGCATACGCAAAATCTCATAACCACGCCAGTTTCAGGATGTGTGTTCAATTATATGATAGGTTTATTGTGTTAGGAGTTAATAAAATAGATTATGTAGGGCTTATTAATAGGAGATTAAAAATAAGATGTAATCAGGTGTGTTATTATCATCATCAAAAAATAATTATTATTTTATTGCTTTTATTGATTTCTCCACTATACCTAGTTATGATACGCATGTTTAAATACCATTAATTTTTCTAATAGAAGTAGACAGGTGTGAGTAGTGGCAGACAGGTGTATTGTGGAAATATTACTAAACTTCTTTTTAGTTACCGATCTTTGTGTGAATAGCTTGATGTGATATTTTTTTTTCCGCCTACATTACTCTTGCTTCATGAATTTTTGATTAGAAGTATGGGTACCTACCTATCCAGTAATTAGGTAGCTAAAATATTTTTAACCATGTAGCGTTCCCGCCTCGTTAATATCAAGAGGATATCTCTTAGTTGGTTAGAATCTTATGTTAGGTATAGAATAATATGTTTTGACTTTCTGAAGACATAGATAGGTAGAGGAAAATCACCAAATATGGAATAATATCCTAATATGGAATGCCTTCATTTCTCTAAGACTATAAGTATGAAACGCAACACTCGACCATCTTCTGTTTCATTCGGTCTACTAACTATCGCACCCACACCACACCATCGAGTCAGTTGCGCGAATGCTTCACGTGTGGCGGGCGTACCTATTTTGTTTTGTTGTCGTGCAGAAAATTTTAAAGGTAAGTAATAAGCGAGTATTACCAGCTCTTATGTTTGTTAACGTAAGTATTATACTATTTAGTATATCGGTATTATGTTTATTTCACCATTTTGTTATCTTTTGTCATTAAAATATTGTGACTTTAAAAAATATTTAGAAGAGTTTGAACTAGTACCTATAAAAATCCAAATATGGACAGTCGTCGGTGTCTAATTATGGAATATTAAATTAAATGCTTGATGTGTGGGCTCTGGGCACATTATGATTGTGCTGGTCCAGAGTTTCATACTTGGATCTGTGACTTTTGCAAGTAATTATGTAACTTCCATATTATATTTATTTAATTGATCTCAAAGATATTAATGTCCATTTTTGTTATTGTTGCGTGTTGATTTATGCTTATATTCCATATATGGATACCTATTCCATATTTGGTTATTCATTTGTGATTTTGTTTTTTGTGTTAGATTTTAATTTGATAACTAATATATGATTAGTAAAAACATTAAACTGATCTAATTTATATGAAGTTTTTTTTATATCCCGAAAACAAAATGGTATTCCATATTTGGTGACTTTCGTCTACTCACTAGGTACTTATGAATTGTTGGACTTGGGACTTAAATTAAAATTACCTATCAAATATTTCAATAAAGTCTCTTGGCTCCCTTAAAACTAGGTACATAAGCCATGGATAACAAGAAGAACAGGTAGGTATATGTACTTTATCTAAGAATATGAAATCACTAAAAAACTCTCAGATAGGTAGGTACCTACCTAGGTACCTCTCTTCCTTTTAAACTGAGTTATATCAATAATAGGTAATTATAGAATATTGTAGGTACCTGAAAACAATCGAATCTACCTATTACCTATAGTAAAATCGCAATCAGAGCGGAAGGAATAAAACTGTCGGAACAGGTCATTTCAGTGGTGGATACCTATTATTATTTTTAAGGTAGGTACCTATATATAGAGACGCATTCGGAATAATGAAATTTTTATTAGGAATATTATTGAATGCCTATATTACTTAGGTGTGTTCGGTTGTAATTTTTTTAAAGAACAAATAAACGACTTGCATATTATTATTGCACGTTGATACAATTTTCAAGAACTATTGCGAGTATTACCTAAAGACCTCAGGCAGACGGGGTGGGATTGGGCGGCCTCAAATTGGACGCTAACTACCTGTAGCTCAGAAGAGACACCCTTAAATTGGACGCTGCCGGAAGGATTATGTCCTTTAAGGATTAAGCTTATATTTGATAAACCGGGTTTGGGCCTGGGTTTTCTTGTCTTTTTTTAGTTTTCTATTTCTTCTTTTCTGATATTTTTATACATACTTACACTCTGATCAACCGGGTTTGAGCCTGGGTTCTCTTGTCTTTTTTTAGTTTTCTATTTCTTCTTTTCTGATATTTTTATACATAGTTACACTTTGATCAACTGGGTTTGGGCCTGGGTTTCCTTGTTTTTTTTTTTAGTTTTTTATTTCTTATTTTCTGATATTTTTATACAGGTGGAAGGATTAGTAGAGGTACCTAGCGTCGAATTTAAGAG
>CAJUYH010006481.1:0-20007 GCA_910591685.1 Galerucella tenella | reverse complement strand
GGGGGGGGGCGTACCTACCTAATATTGAGTAATTTGCGAGGAAAAATTAAAATATCAATATAAATGAGCATATCTATGTTTATTTATTGAGAAAACAAATTAAAGAAGACAAAAAAAATAAAATAGGTGAACATACTTCTCGGTCTGTACTTCACTAAAGTGCAATAATTAGTCGATTGGTTAGGCTACGCCACTGATTTAAAGGCATGGTTTTTATCATGAACTCAAACATCATATAAAAAGCTATAATTAGTTTTGACTCCATACTATTTTAAGTTATACTCGCAAGCAATTATCAAACAAGTTGAAGTCTATTTGTTTTGGAATAATTTGAGGTATTAAATCTGTTTGAAAATGTTTAGACCAATACCTCTTTCGGTAGTGAAAACAGTTAATGAATATGGGTTATGTTGGCAATTTCACTAATTACAAGTTCTTTTCAGCGATGTTGTGTGTTTGAAATAATTTGCTACCGAGTTTTTAGTATCCGTCTCTCTCTGATGCACAAGAGCGTTATTCACTAGTTCAATACACGTTTGTTATTCCAAGGAGTGAGGTCGGGCCTTCACCTTCGCCTTCGTCATAGGAATAGTAGCATAGCTGGTAAAGGCTGGCCATAGACGGACCACATGTTGCAGTCGAGACCGACTGCCGCACGGCGATCTGCAGATACCATACTAAAATACTAAATTCATATCCGCAATACACGGACCGCTCGAGCAGTTCCTGAGCGGTCGAGTTTCGCCGTACGGTCACCGTACGCTTAGAGCTGCGGGACCCACCATACACGGACCGCTACAAGCGGTTGCTGCCGACCACGCACCACTCCCTCCCCGCTCCCCGCTCTCCGCTGAGTACCAATCCCTTCCTCTTGGCAGGCAGCCGGCTCAGTCCGCTCGCGCCTCACTCACCCCACAAACCTCACTCACTCGACTCGTTTCCTTTGTTTAATTGTTGTTCGTTTGTCATTCCATCGAAATCCATCTTGTAAATGAACTCGCATCAGTATTATTTTGCGGTCGGATAAAGCTACTCCAAGCAGTCGTAGTCGACTGCATTATGCGGTCGTGTACGACTTCAACGCGACCGCTCTAGAGCAGTTGGACTGCAACATGCGGTCCGTCTATGGCCAGCCTAACAGACACTGACCAACTGTTATTCAAATTGGTTTTATGTATTGTTGAGGAGAATAGTCTACGGTTGTGATTTTCGTTTTTGGCCCCAGTGGATAGGCAGAACTGGCACTAGACCATTCTATTGAGACTAGACTAGACTATTATATGTAAACTTGGGAGGAAGGTACTATTTTCTGTAATCGACGATTTTTTGGGTCATATAATATACTAACAAAATGCCATCGTCGCGGTCACTACGAAAACTTATAAATTTTCACACAATTACAGCTTGCACGCTACTGAGTATTTCGCACTGGTTGGGTGTTTGCTTGAATATGTGCTTAACATACCTTGTCTAGTACATCTAAGTTATTGGCGACTACTGTATCATTTTTAGTAAGCAAGTGAGTATTTGACGAAAACGTCATTTCAAACAACGTTTTCCGTTAGAAATAAAACCCACAGTACATGAATAAATGTACCTAGTGTAATTTAGAAAGTAGCTAACCGTACATTTGATGTGTAAATGTTGACTTCTAGGTACTAAATAAACATAAGATTTATATAGAGGTTCATTCTATTGGCTGGGCAAATACAAAACATCAGAATTGAAAGTTTGCCTTTGAACATACTAGTATTTATACTTTCCAGTTGTAAACGATGTAGTTGAAATTTATTGAAACGTCGTAATATCAAAAGTGGTTTGTGCATAATCTTTTACAATATGTTTGAACGGAAATATGAGAAAAAAACAATATTTCAAACATTACAACTTATTAAGTTTGAAAAAGATTAAATTTAAATATATACCGAGCATTTCAGTTAAAACTATCCACCCCACATAATTCTGAAGGAAAGAAAAAAATGGAAGTATTCTGAACCTGACACCACTACATATGGTGGTAGGAAGTGTTGCAGAAAGAACAAGATACAGACTAAGTGGAGAGGGAATCATTCAAAAAAACTATCTCCTCACTTCTTAGAAACCAGACAACCTGGGACAGGCTACAAGACGGTATGATGAAAAAGTAAAACTTCGGAGCTATAAGCAACAGAAGAAATGGGGTCCAAATACCGTCACCAGACTTGGAAGGAATGTCATTCAACGGTAGACAGACGGCTCAAAAGCAATAGAAAGAACTGGGATAGGAGTGTTCGGGCCAGGATCCAAGCTTGTGAAAAACCCCCAGTATCTTTCAAGCGGAAATTCACGCTATAAGAAAGTGCACCCAGTTCAATATGGATAAAGGATACATAAAGCGAAGGATTATCATAATGTCGGATAATCAAGCAGCCATTAAAGCACTGAGGTCTTGTGTAATCAGTTCCAAAATGGCGTGGGAATGCCTAGACAAACTCAATGAACTGGGCGAGAACAACCTTACTGTGGATTCCAGGACACACTGGAATAGGAGAAAATGAAATAGCAGATTGACTAGCAAAAGGGGGGACCGAAATACACTTTTGCTGAATTATCTCCAATGTAATATTGGAATAAGGGTCAACTTTGGTTTAGCTGAAATCAGCTATGGAAAAACTGTTGCCATGGCAGCCATTACCATGGTAACGGGTACACAAAAACCTAAATCATATGGTGAGGAAATGCGTGGTTGCCAAGTTGACCCCACTTTCGTTTAGCTGAAATCAGTTATGGAAAAACTGTTGCATGGCAACGATTGTTGTGATTAGTGGTAAACCAAAACCCAAATCATATGGTGAGGAAATGCGTGGTTGCCAAGTTGACCCCACTTCCGTTTAGCTGAAATCAGTTATTGTAAAAGCGCGAATTGCGAAACGTCGACCCGGCGCGCATTCATGTGGAATACACTTTTTCGAGAAGGGGAAGGGAATAAACATGTATGTATATAGATAGACGTGAATATAAAATGATTTTTGTTCCTTATGATGTTTTCCAAGAAGAGGAAGGGAAGTCAGTATGCTTATCAATGAATTTTCTAATTTAGAGATCTAGAATGATTGATTGATATCGCGAGCGAAGCGAGCGCGCCGGGTCGACGTTTCGCAATTCGCACGCGCGCTTTCATGTTGAATACAAATTATTAGACAATTTTTCGAGAAGGGTAAGGGGATGGGAATAAACATGTATGTATATATAGATAGACGTAAATATAATATGATTTTTATTCCATATGATGTTTTCTGAGAAAAAGAATGGAAGTCAGTATGCTTATCAATGAATTTTCTCATTTAGAGATCTAGAATGATTGATTGATATCGCGAGCGAACCGGCGCGCATTCATGTGGAATACAAATTATTACACTTTTTTGAGAAGGGGAAGGGAATACATCTCTTCACCTCAAATTGAAAGACTTCATGGGATTTCTACTAGCAAAAGCTACTAACAAAAAAAATTTATCATAATTCAACACATACCGCTTCCCGATAAGCATACTGACTTCCCTTACACTTATTGGAAAACATCATATGGAATAAAAATCATTTTATATTTATATCTCTCTATATACATACATGTTCATTCCCTTTCCCTTCTCGAAAAAGTTTATTCAACATGAATGCGCGCCGGGTCGACGTTTCGCAATTCGCGCTTTAACAATAACTGATTTCGGCTAAACGATACTGGTCAACTTGGCAACCGCGCATTTCGTCACCATATGATTTGGGTTTTGTTTACCACAAATCACAACAATCTTTGCCATGACAACAGTTTTTCCATAACTGATTTCAGCTAAACGAAAGTGGGGTCAACTTGGCAACCACGCATTTCCTCACCATATGATTTGGGTTTTTGTTCACTACTAATCACAACAATCGTTGCCATGACAACAGTTTTTCCATAACTGATTTCAGCTAAACGAAAGTGGGGTCAACTTGGCAACCACGCATTTCCTCACCATATGATTTGGGTTTTTGTTTACTACCAATCACAACAATCGTTGCCATGACAACAGATTTTCCATAACTGATTTCAGCTAAACGAAAGTTGAGCCAGAAGCTTTGCTAGCGTTCCAACAAAATGGGGCACGTCCACATTACATTCTCGATGTAAGACGGTTTTTAAACGAATCATTTCCTGCTCGGTGGATAGGAAGACGAGGCCTAACACTGGACAGTTTGCAAGTTAAAAGTTTAATTTTGTGATGAATTTTTGACATTTCCAAAAACGATTTTCCATTATTTTTTTGTTCTTCTTCCAGTGATTTTATTATTTTCCTTGTACTTTCATGTATAATAATAATCTTGAAAGCACAGGACCCCGCTCATTTTAAATGCAAATCTGTTCTCAGTCAAATTGAATGGAATTTTATGTCCCGACATTGCGAACAAAAGTTCTCATAGGCAGAGCTACCGAAAACCTTAAATAAGGTCAATGTTGATCTCTTAAAAGTATGACGGATATTGTTACGCACCTTAGGCTTTCTGTGTATGCGGTGTAGACTAGACACTTTTGTTCTGTTATGTGAAGATTTGTTATAAATCGCCGAAATACTTTTTTGTTGCATTCGGCTTAATGAAATTTGGATGCCGTTCTTTGTCATTTTCATTTGGCGTTGAAAAACTTGTGAAGACATCTTCAACAGATTTAAACCTTTTACTTTAGAATTAAAAGCCATTATCGAAAACGATTCACTTAATATTGTTAAGACGCAGTTGTTTAGCTCCAACGATTGGCTTAGCTCAACCTTACTTTTACTGACTGCTCTCTACTAATACTCTAGCAACTACACAATAGGGAGTTATAGCCATATTTAAACACTACGTTTGCTAAACATAAGGTTATACATTTCAGAGGAATTTTTTCCGCTCCGCAAATATTATTCTATTGATAAAATATATCTAAATAATAAATTTGTAAAATTGTTCTCTCTTTTGCAGTCGAAATATCCAATAATAAATCATCAGTATGATTGCGTTGTCGTGGGAGCAGGCGGCGCAGGATTAAGAGCGGCTTATGGTTTAGTTCAGCACGGCTTCAAAACCGCCTGTATTACCAAGATGTTTCCAACAAGATCTCACACTATTGCAGCACAAGGAGGAGTCAATGCTGCTTTAAGTATGTTCATCTAAAATATAACACTGGGAAGCGTTCAGATTTTTACAGAAAAATTCATCTTCAACATCTGATTTTTCTCAATTTCTAAATCATAAGTTTAACGTTTTTATTGAACAATAATTTTTAACCTGGACTTAAATTTTTAGTTATTCCTATTATTCAGTTTCATGTTGTTCCAAAGTATTTATCTCACAATATCTCACTACGACATAGTATTTTTTTTTTAAAATTACCGACATGTCACAAATTCCTAGTTGGAAATTGTAAAAGAGCGAGCTCATTACAAGCCCTCTGTTCAAGCCGCTAACCTTGAATGAACACAATCCATTACAATCTCCCTTTGTCTTGCACAATAACAATGTCAAAATTAGAACCTGTCCACTGTCCACTGCAGAACTAAAGCTGGTATTGTGAATTTTAATTGTGGTTAATTATCGCTAGTTTTATTAATTAATTATTAATAGAGAGATCGTTCTCTTCGTCGCTTTGATAATCAAATTGACAATAAAATAATTTAGAGAACCAAATTTAAATTTATTGCTTATCAGCCTCAGCGACAGTCTGTTAAGTCCACCACATGGACAGATAACGCTTTTGACTTGCTCGAAGGGGTATTTTTTGGAATCATCTTTTTATATTTAAACTTTGAGAACTGTTCAAAAAGATCACCAAACACAGCTGATAATGCTTTTTCAAATAACTTAGGTGAGCATTCAAAGATAAAATATTATAGTCCAGTAAATGAAGGAGGAAAAAAAGGCAAAGTTAACATTAATGACGCCCTGTTTTCATCTTCCGGCTGGAAGTTGCATTTGGTACATCATTAAACATGAGACAAAGTTCTGCATGAAAACGCGTGCGAGGGCGGAGAAAATTGCCCCAAAAGACCAGGAAAATAGGTTTTCAGCCAATATCTCCTAAAATATGGCAGTTAGAGATTTTCGGCTCAGATAAAAATTGAGGTTCGGGTCATTTTCTACAAAAATGGTCCTCATGATTTTTTTCGCAACATTAATATTTTCTGCAAAAGAATCGGGTTGAAATACCGGAAATTTTGAAATATGCAAGTTTTGTACAAAATTTGAGCTGGGGGGTGTTGGAAATCCATTATTTTCAATGTTTTGGATTGTGGAAACCAATTGTAGATGGCGCCACCACATTTTACAGATTGGGAAAATCCTCGGTGCCATAAATGAGAAACCCTGTAACCAGACACTTTTGATGGATATTTATGTTTCCGAGGGTCTTGTTTTCTTCTCAGATGAGGCCTCAAGATATACTTATTAGGAAAACGGGCTATAAGATTAGTTCTAGCGAGATGGACCTCACCAGTGGACCTGAATCTAGCAACAATCAGCTTTGCACATGTGGCAAAAAACTTCATTAGGCTTTTGGTAAGGAAAACTGAAAATGCCTCAAGAGTGAAAAATATTTACCCATAATACTCAGCAACAATTTCTTGCAGATTCTCCGCAAATTTTTGCAAATTTTTTTGCAACCAGACTGATTGAGGTTTTTGGAATAACGAGTTATAAACGTTCTCCATGTTTCATTTATTATAGAAAAATATATATATTTTTTATTTATTTATCAACGGGAGAACCCAATATAATGATACAAGAATAATAAATACATTATAGACTAAAATATTACATAGAAAATTTTTAACAAAAGTACAAGAGATTCGCGGGTTAATTGTCCGTGAATTGATAAAAAAAGTATATAAAAATACATTGGAATTATGACATAAATCTGTTCGTCACCAGTCATCATCTGATTCTTGGGCAAGAACTTCTTCTGGGTCTAGAGCTCCCTCTAGCTCTACCCCGTCAACAACTTCTTCTGAGTCTACAGTTTCCTCTAATTCTACCTCTTGGGATAACATAACAAATTTTCGAGAAAAATCATGAGGACCATTTTTGTAGAAAATTAACTGAACTTTAATTTTTACCTGAACCAAAAATCTCTAGCTGTCATATTTTAGGAGATATTGACTGAAAACCTATTTTTCTGGTCTTTTGGGGCCATTTTCTCCGCCCTCGCACGCGTTTTCATGCAGAACTTTGTCTCATGTTTAATGAGGTACCAAATGCAACTTTCAACCGGAAGATGAAAATAGGGCGTAATTAATGTTAATTTTTTCCTTTATTTACTGGAATATTATTCTTGTTTAATTATTATTGATTATTAATTTTATCCTGCAACCTATTTCGAATTGTTTGAAGTTTATTATAATAATTAATATTAATTTTACATTAAAAAAAACAATTAAAAGGAATCTGTAGGAAAATAATAGTTTTGAAATTTAATGTGAAGTTTGTCAAAAAACTGATTCTCAAAATTCAACCAAATATACGCGTTGAACACTTGCCATGGAAATAAAAAAAGGTTTGCAGTGAACACTTTATTAATGCATGATTATATAAAAAGTAACAAGTTTGAAGTTTATAGGCAGTGGTAATTTGAGATATGCTTGAAAAACTCCAGTTTGTGTTCGATAGGAGAGTTTTTCGACACCCTCTATTTCTACTAGTTATCAAAAATATACCTAGGAACTGATCTTGAATGATATAAATTCCTGTGAGCTGTAATAATTACGTTTTTAGGTCATTTCGAGGACGACTGTTGGAAATGGCACATGTACGATACTGTTAAGGGATCCGATTGGCTCGGTGATCAAAATGCTATTCATTTTATGACTAAAGATGCTCCTAGAGCCGTTTTAGAATTAGAAAATATTGGAATGCCTTTTTCAAGAAATAAAGACGGTCGAATTTATCAAAGAGCCTTTGGAGGACAAACTTTGAAACGAGGACAAGGAGGCCAAGCACATCGGTAAACTCAAATAATTTTCACGCACATTTTTAATCAAAGGAAATAGACATCTGCATTGTGGGAACAACAAATTTACAAAAATATGCGTTTCGGATTTTAGAATAATTGGTGATAATCGAACTACACTAACACTGTTCCTGCTCTTTGCACTCATCATTAATCAATTTGTTTTTCCATACGATGTCTCTTTGATATCTACTATAGACCGGTAGCTCATGATACATGTCACAATTGTCACCTTAATTATAAAAACGTCTACGCGCTTTATTTAAATCAATATTTTAGCGCCATTAGGTACATAAAAAAAATAATGATATTAACCTCAAATTATTTGTATACTACAGTTTAATTATAATACCATTAAACAAAATGGTATATTATACACCAAGGTGGTGAAAACTATTATTATTGATCGAGCACTAAGATGCGAGGTTTATAAATGTCTTCACAACCATGGTGTATATATGTACAATTTTTTCCACTACTAGCCAAATTTAAGACAAAAATTAAAAATAATTCACAAACGCACCACGTGAAGCGTTTACCCCGTCGTCTGACTGACAAGTACACTGTCAGTTTTCGGTGTATTATGAACCATAGAGAAATGTAATGTATGAACCTACTCGTTATGTCATCAGTCATTTTTGGTTGAGCGGGAGTTTTAAAGTAATGCCATTTTTATTCAAATAATTTTATCTTGGTAGGTAGGTAGGTGTGTCAAAGACAATCAATCTCCTGGGTATACAAAATTATGATGCACACGTTTTTGTTGAACTACTATCCCTGAATTCTCAAAATATTTGAATTAGTCCATTATTGACCTAGGTTAATAATTAGAAAATTATTAACCACTAATAGAGAAATTCAACTTCTAAGTTGGCTAGAAGAGGGAAAAATTGCCAACTTCACAGCTAGTAAGTGGAAAAATAAAATTACCACCTTTCGGTAGTAGTGGAAAAAATATATTTCTACGTATAAGAGACATGAATTGACAGATTGTTTTTATCTCCCCCGTAAAAAACAAGGTTTTGGAGTTATGAGGTCTTACGCTTAGGGTGACGAAATGCAGGCAGGCTATTTCGTTTCGAATGGAAACCGCTTTAACCATTGAGTTTTATGTAAAAAACAAGTAGAATGAGTCTTTTATGTTTTTTTAAATCTTATTTTGCAGGACATGCGCAGCTGCCGATGCGACTGGTCATTATATGTTACATGCTTTATATGGTGAAGCCGTCAGACACAACTGCAAATTTTTCATAGAGTACTACGTACTGGATCTGCTGGTTAAGGAGGATAAATGCTGTGGCGTATTAGCTTGGAATTTGGAAGACGGTACTCTGCACAGGTATGATAATATTGATAACTGTAGAAATTATACCTTGTCCAAAATTTAACATTACTTTGCTGTATTTTTTATGTTGAAGATGTTAATAATATTTTGTTTTTAACATTCACCATTTCAAAATAGAATATAGAAAGTTTGGTTACTGAACTAATGGCGTCCTGTTTAAGTTTTTCATTTACAAATTTGTTATTTGAGGTCTTTATCAGGTTATTTTTTAAATTGCATCTTGGGAAATAGAAGACCATTGTGCTTATTTTGAAAAATGTATATAGATAAATAGGCTCCAATTGAATTGATTATGCTTTGGAAATTTTCAAGATACTTTGAGGATTCTACAAAGTACTGTTCGAGAGTAATGTTTACTCTGAATCAATAATACTTTGAAATATCAGTTTTATGATGAAATGTCGGTGAGTTAATTAAGAGTAACCAATTCTTTCACAACCATATTAAGTTATTGAATCTAGACCTGATAGTTGCTTTTATTGATATTAATTTGAGTTAAGATTTATCCCACTGGGCTGATTGATCATTTGACAGAAGCAGTCTAATTCACTCACTGCGCTAATATTGATTACTAAGTATACTTCGTTTCACATAAAAAGAACCCGCTAGAAGTGTAGAAGTCGTATGCGGGTTAAGCTGCATATAACAATATCTGAACTTCAATATTGGCATATGCCTTAGGCTTTGGAATAGAACGATAGCACATACTTGGTTTTCTTTTCAATTGATAGGTAATAACAAAAATATCAATATTTCAGGAAGTATGAATTTCAACTAAAATACCTCTGATGCAATACAGCAGAATCCTTGCAAGCTGCAAAACGTGTTAAAAGTGTTGTTGTGCTGTTCATAGATAACACATGTGCTGGCCCCGTCTGAATCATAGCTGGTGTAACGCTCCGAGGTGCTTCACGAATGCGTTCTTTAAGATCCCTTAAATAATAAAATACTTCAACCTAGAATTGTATGTAACTTTTACGTTGTCAGCAGTGACTACTGTTTTGAAAGCCATCTGAAGTTTAGCCGCAGGAACTATAAATTTTAGCGGGATTTTTAAATATCAAATTTAGGGAGAATTTTATCTTTTTTAAAAATAAATTGACTTTACCAAAATAATACAAGACGTCAACAAGACTTTGCCAAATATTCTCTAATGTTCAGCTCTGATGCAAGATTACAATTCTAGGTTAAAATATTTTATGATTTGGATGATCTTGAAGAACGCATTTGTGAAGCATGTCGTAGCGTTACAACAGCTATGTTTCAGATGGCCAGCACACTTTTTGCAGCTTGCATGGATTTTGCAGGAATTAATTTTGAACACTTGCTGTGTTGCATCAGGTAGGTATTTTAGTTGAAATTCATATTTCATGAAATAATGATACTTTTGTGATCATTTATTGAAAAAAATACCATGTATGTGCTATCGTTGTATTCCAAATAGAACTACACGCAATTTTCAATGACAATATACAGGGGATATACAGGAGGTGCCATTTGAAAATAAAAAGTCAGGGGTAGCTACCACGGGGCTGTCAATTGTAAAACATTTTTTTATAAGTCATTGGGTAGGTAGTGTAGGTACTTTAATGCCATTCAATGCGGTTTTTTTATTTATTGATTATCTTGTCAAATAAGCGAGATATTGCCTGTATTCGATAACTTGGGACACCCGGTATATCTAAATTTAAAAAAAAAAACGAAAATGGGAAATTTCGGTTTTTGTCAGATATAACCTTAAATTGTGGAACTTTTGTCCTATTTAACCGACTGTGTGTCCTTTACGGTTGAGGAGAATCCTATAGTCGGAAATAAAATCCCGGCTAGTTGTATTACTGAAATTGTGATTGTAGCTTTGCCATTTTCAGCAGTATTTAACTAATTAATGTATTGTTAATCACTGGTAGGAATTTTTTCATTTTTTGTTTTCACGGGTAATTAGTCTTACTGAGTATATCTCTTTAGATAACTAATCTTTTAATTCCCCCACAACTATACTACAACCGTCATTTTCAATTGCTAATATGCATTCCATCTTTCGTTTATTAATTTTACCATCGACCGTTTGAGATTTTGCGGTTGGAGGTTGTTGACTGGATAAATACATTACTTTTAAAACTAACGGAATCTGGTGAGCAACAAAATCTCAAATGTGTTGACAATATATGAAATATTAAATGTGGATATTGGCTTCTCTTGTTTATTTTCTTTGATTCCTATATTCCGATTAGTTCTCTTGGGGCTACGGAGCGTGGGGACAAATACACGAATGTCCGCTATAAGATTGTATATATTATGTTCAAAATAGATTCTGTAATGTAATATTCATCACTTAGCACATCCTGAATTGGTTTAACTTATGTCGAGCACTACAGACGGTATCAGTCTAGTCCCCAATATTAATTTAAGATGTACATCATAACATCCATTACCTCCTCAGCATCGCTCTTCTATGTTTAAATGGTGTTTTAGGCACAATTTGGAGAAGCTTTACACGGAAGCCTCTCGATTTTAAAAATAAACCAATGAATACTGGTAGTTCAAATATTCATTTGGAATCTTTGGTTGGGCCTGAGTTTTATTTTGATTTCATCAGGATATACAGAAAGTAGTGAAAGTAGTGAAAGTATTAGTATTATCATATTATAATTTTTTGGTTCATATAATAATTTTTATCTATAGTATTCTGTTATATATTATTATATTGACCAATGAATCTGTAAGTAGGTGGTTTGGAAAGTATAAAATCCGCGTCTCACAAATGTAAAACATATTGGGTAATTTTCATGCTGATCGCTGCACTTTGTTAAATGTCTAGCTGTTTTCTATGTCAAATAATAATCTACGAGAATACTAAGTTCGTTTATTATGGTTTATAACCACAGACATATATTGTTTATATGTCTGTGTTTATAACATCTTACACCAATTATTTGAGACATTATTATAATGAAACTTTAGATAATGTTTTTCAAATAATGAATGATGCATGGTTGGAAAAATACTATTTTGAAGATTGAACTATCTATATTATGAAACATGTGAAAAGGATATGGAAAACAGCCCTGCTAAGAGAGCAATGCAGAGCACTATGTCCAGTTGAAATATAACAATATCTCTGTAGCTCCCATTCTTATACGGTCTTGTAGATATTTTGACTGGGTTATTCTTAAAAGACTATTTAGTCTAGAAGGAATCGGCGCATGAGTACCGAAAACTATTCCACCTCAATTTTTTCATGCGATCATCTTCAAATTGCCCTACTGATGATATAAATGCATGTTGCCATGGGTCACCCGGTGCCATATTGTTTAAACCTAAATTGTTTGAACAATGGCAAGGAATTGTTATTTTTCAATCGGACAAATTTTTTTTTTATTTTATTGAAATACCAATAAAAAAGGTCCCTTGATGTTTCACGATAAAGTGGATATTTCCAAAGATATGAATTTTTTAAGGTTCGAAAAATCTCAAATTTCGACCCATGAAATATACAGGGTGTTTTCAAATGACACCTACACCGTTTGCATGTAGAAAGCTCTCGTAAAATTGGACAAAATGATATAAGGAAGTCCAGCCTCTTTACTTTTCGAATTACAGGGTGTTCAAATTTTTTAAAAATTGAATGTTTTAATTTGATAATTTTAAATTGGATGAATAAATTGATTTGACATTTAGCAGGTAGTTTTTAAATGTAAAAGGGCATATTTTGATGAAAATAGATATTTCAATTTTTGATCCAGTGGTGTACATTTGGAAGAATATGTTACCTTTCCCCTCCCATTTTTTACGCCATTGTCATTTGAAGCAATTTCTATTCAATTTTGTATTCCTCAATAGTTTTCACGTGAAAAACGAATAGCCTTTACGTATCAAAAAATGTGTAGTTTTCAAGATATTTAATGATTTCATGAGGTCTACAAGATCACTTCCTAATAATTAATTTAAAAAAATATATTGTATTTTTTTCAATAACTACCACTAGTTGGGACAAATATTTCCAACAATCTTCTCCGAATGTTTTAGATGCATTGCTGTTTCATAAATTAGTTCCTGTTACATATTCCAACCATAAGAACTGTGTAGTTATTGAAAAAAATACAAGAAATTTTAAAAAAAATTAATTATTAAAAAGTGGTCTTGCAGACTTCATGAAATCATTGAATATCTTGAAAACTACAAATTTTTTGATTCGTAAAGGTTATTCGTTTTTCACGTGAAAACCATTGAGGAATACAAAATTAGATAAAAATTGCTTCAAAGTCAGTGGCGTAAAAAATTGGAGGGGAAGGTAACATATTTTTCCAAATGTACACCACTGGATCAAAAATTGAAAAATATTTTTCCATCAAAATATGCCCTTTTACATTTAAAAAGAACCTGCCAAATGTCAAATCAATTTATTCATCCATTTTAAAGTTATCGGATTAAAACATTCAATTTTTCAAATCTTTAACACCCTGTAATTCGAAAAGTAAAGATGCTGGACCCCTCAATCCTTATATCATTTTGTCCAATTTTACGAGAGGTATCCACATGCAAACATTGTAGGTGTCATTTGAAAACACCCAGTATTTTTCATGGGCCGAAAGTACCCAAATTTGAGTTTTTTCGAACCTTAAGAAATTCATATCTTTGGAAATATCCACCTTATTGTGAAAAGTCATGGAACCTTTTTTATTGGTATTTCAATAAAGAATATAAAAAAAAGTTGTCCGGTTGAAAAATAACAATTCCTTGCAATTGTTTAAGCATTTTATCATCAGTAGGGCAATTTGAAGAGGATCGGATAAAAAAATTGACGTGGAATAGTTTTCGGTACTTAGGCGCCGATTCCTCCTAGACTAGTTGAAAAGTGTGGTTTTAAAAGTAATGTTTCAACCTACTGAATACCAAGAAGTAGTTTTAAGCGGTTTAACCAACGTATCGTGAATATGAGGTATACGACAAATGTATTGGTCTCTTAACTACTTTGTTGAATAGATAATTTTGTGGAAAACTGAAGGAATGTAACACAAAGGGGACAATTAATTCAATGCAAATACGCGAACAGCATAGCTAGAGTGGCGAGAGATAAGAGTAGTTTAAAGTAAGCGTTGTTACAACTAGCAAAGGACTTGAAAAAGAGAAGTTGAAAATTAAAGAAACTAAATATAGGTAGTGCTTGGTAATACATAGGAAATGCATTATGAAATACGTGGTATTAAAAAGGTAGTATTAACTGTCAAATTATTTAGAGTTCCCATCATTTACCCAGAAGAAGCACAAGGGAGCCATCTTTTTTTGACGCTGGATAGATAGACATAAATACCTTTTATCCGTTATCGATAAAACAACGACTTCTTTCTCTCGGCCGTTGTGCCCTAATAGATTAGATTTGATGAGGTTGCTAATCAGCATATTCCAATGCCACCTTTTCAGATCTATCGAGGTCCTCTGAATCTAGATTATATTCTCCAGCCCGACTCTTTTTAAATAGCCAAACAGCCTCGAGGCAGTTGCACTAGTATAGAATGTGCTTTTCAGTCTCCTTCTCTAAGTGACAGAATCGTTGAGTGAAAAATAATTCATTCAACGACAGAATCTAGCCCCATTAGCTTTGCGTACCTGTTAAGGTTACAGTACCCTGTTAACATACAGTTTCCCTATCGTTGCTTGTTAGTTATGTCGTGAATGTTGGTGAATATCCTATTAACAGCAGTGAAGCCTCCAGTAACTCTTATTCCTCCAATATTTTGAACCTTTTCAGGTGCCCGTTCGGGCGACAACGTCCAGTTAGAATCCCTGTTAAAAGTCTTATGCCCGATTTCACCAACCATTTCCCGAAGCCAAATATCTAAATCGGATTCAGGAACTTCTAAATGCAAATAACGTTCCACCACGCGCCAGAAATATCTAAGAGTGGAAGGAAATACCTAATATTATCATCAATCTTAGGTATTACTTAGGGCGTGGTGAAACGTAAGTTGCATTTAGGAATTCCTAAATTCGATTTAGGTATTATCTAACTTTAGGATATGGACGTATCCCATAATACTTATTATATAATTGAGATAAATGGATAAAAAGAGTCGCTGTCACTGTCACTCTAGCCTATACTTCTTATTTTGGTGACTACACTATGGTCACAGATTATAAAGAGAACAGATACGAAAGCTTGACAGAGAACAGTAAAAAGAGAGAGAGATGGGTGGACATACCCATTTAAATGCCCATCGTCTTATGTCGACTCCGTTCGGGCTGCTTCGCGAAATTTGTCAACAGGGTTGTCAATTTGCATAATATTTCCTTAATTTACGATCATAGGTCAAATATTTTATGAGCATTTTTCTAAGTGTGATAGTTATACAGATACAAATATTCGATAATAACTTGTTTTAAATCGATTTTATTTACATTAAAATAATTATACAATTAAAAAGATTATGATGTATAAAAATCATACCATAAATATATACTTTTTTCACAAACCACATCCTTGGCAACCATGCACAATAATGGTGACGGCTAGCCTAACCTAATCAAAAACTCAAAACATGCTCAAAATCACTTTTAATCTGTGCTCAAAATTCATACCGCCATTTTTGTTTGCTTTTGTTTGAAGGTGTTCAATCGGTGATATTAATTGTGTTATTTGACTAATCCTGGGGTTCTCAAACTGTGGGTCGCGACCCCCAGGCGGGTCGCGTGATGTGTCCAGGGGGGTCGCGGGATAAGGAGGAGAAAAACAAATCAGTCATAGCTATAGTTTTTATTAATAACAAAATTTATAGGCTACACAAATTTGTAATACACATACAAGTTGAAAAAGGCCTGATACTATTTAATGGGAAACATGAGCTTGTTTGGAATTAACCAATTTTTTTATGTCCGGATTGAGTTTTGTTATACACAACTTGACTACTTGACAACGGTCTTTTCAAAAACGTATCCATTGCTACTTTTTCCAACTGTATTTGCTCGCAATACTATCTACTCACAAAGTACACACAATGTTGAGTGATCGACTCAAGAAGCCAGACTGTCGTGTCGTCTGCCGGGCACTAGCTGGCAGACTGCAGTCTATTCCAGGCCCCATGAGTCATCATTGCTTTGTCCTTGTTCGTGCCACGAAGTGAGTTATCCCACTTTCTCTTATGTCCAAAATTGGAGTGCGGAAAGTTACTGCAATCCTGTGTCGAGCAATTTGACATTATTTGAAGTTTGTGTTTTCTCCATATGGTCATATAGTTTTGTTAATCGTTTATGTGAATTGTTGTAAATTGTTGGAGTTGGATATTCAAAAATACAATTTTTGTCAGTGTATAAATAATAAAAAAGGTAGAACGTGTCGCGGGACACACGGTAGGAACTTTAGTTCCTTTTAAGCAAAAATTATGTAATACATTTGACGTTATAGATAAACGATTTGCATAGATTCTAGATTCACACCTCAAGTGGAAGGCACATGTTGAAGATATTGCTAGATGTTTAAGACATCTCCTTGCAAAATTTAGATATCTTAAAACATGTTTAGATATTCCTCATTTGAAAATAATTTACTATTCACTTGTACAGTCGAGACTAAACTATGGTATACTCGGATGGGGCGGAATTCTTCAAATTCACCTGAAAAAGATTGATGTTCTACAAAAAAAGATCTTAAAAATTATTTTAAATAAAAAATGGACTTACCCTTCAGATTCCCTGTTTAACGAAAGTAAAATTATGGATATTAGACAGTTATATACATACTCTGTCTTAATATTTATCTACAAAAACCGCAATATCCTAAGAAGCATTGAACACAACTATTCTACCCGATATAAAACAAATAATCATGTAACTACAGAGACTAGTAAAAAATCTGTGGGCCAAAGATATGTTACATATCTGTGTGGAAGAATATATAACTCTTTACCAAATATGTATAAGGTTTATTTAACAACCATAAATTCAACTGCGCTGATAAAAAATATTCTTAAAAAGTATCTATTGAATTGTGATAGGAGAGATATACATGATCTAATTGAAAATAAAACAATTTCAAGTTAAACGTAATCTACCATTTTTACCACTATTTAAATTAGATCGATATTTTATGTGTTCACATTATTTTCTTTTTTTCTTTTTATTATTAAATGGTCTTATTGGTTAAATTTACTATTACTAAAATATGTTATAAAAAATATGTTATATGTCATATGATATTTAAGAGGTTCTATTGTCTTTTTGTCTATTGTCTATTTTGTCTATTTTTGTCTATTTTTCTTTTTAATATGTATTATATTTTGTTGAAAGATATAAAATTAATATTTAGTCATAAGCTCGTGCACGACCACATCTGGTTTTAGCGAGCATGTACGACAAATGTTAGTTTTTTCTTTCTAAAATAGTGTTTTGAATAAAGATTATTATTATATTCTTTGGTGGTCGAGTAGTAAGCATACCAGACTCTCACGCGGTAGACACGGGTTCGATTCCCCGTGAGGAAGTTTTTTTTATTGTTAATTTTATTTTTAAATAATTATTCTGCTTGATATTAATAACGACAACAGGTAGACGTTTGAAATATTTAGCAGAATATTCATTATTATAGATAATGGTACGGTACCCTTCATGAGGGAGTCCGACTGGCAACATCTACTTATAACAGCATCGTATATTTAAAAAGGGAAACCGTAGCATTATACAAATTGGACATTCAAGAACTGTACGTTTACCACACAAAAATTAGTGGAAACATAAAATTGAATTGTTAAATTTTCAATCTCAGTTTATAGAAATTTTTATTTTCTAGATTTTTTCTTAAGTGGGTCGTAGAAAAAATATGCTGTTCGACTCGTGTGGATTGTCCATATCGCACTTGAACGATTGAGCACTCCGCCTACGGCGTCGTGCTCAAACTTCGTCCTCGTGCGATATGGCCATCATATCCACACTATAGTTGCACAAACTACTATTTCTATCAAAATATGCCCTTTTACATTTAAAAACAACCTGCCAAATATCAAATCAATGTATCCACCCATTTTAAAGTTTTCGAATTAAAGCATTCAAGTTTTCAAAATTTCAACACCCTGTATTTCGAAAAGTAAATGTGCTAGCCCCCTAAATCGCGCAAAAAAAATTATGGAAATAATAGTAAAAATTTATCCGAACAAATTCAAGTAGATCACCAGCACTGCGAATACCAGCTTTGCATAGAATTTTAATATAGCATCGGTGGTTCAGTGGTAGAATGCTCGCATTCCACGCGGGCGGCCCGGGTTCGAGAGAGAGACTAAGGAGAGAGCACAAGCACGCAAGCAAGGCTCATAACGAAGCAACGTAACATAACGTAGCGTAACGTAACGCATAACGGTCAGATCTTTTGCGTCGCGACCCCTGGTCGCTCAAACATAACCTGACGTAAAGAACTAAAGTTCCAAAAAGTCTCTCTCAGAAGCACTGGATTAAGAATATTTATTTACAAAAATGAACAAATAAAATAGTCCGTATGAATTGATAACAAATACTAAAAATGGAATAATTAATACTTAAAACAGAATAAAATGGGTATTTGAGGAGACCTCAGATTTTATAAAATTATGTAATAGGTACATCTGACGTTATAGATAAACAATTTTCATATCTCTCAGTGGTTGAGTAGTAAGCAATCCAGACTCTCACGCCGTAGACCCGGGTTCGATTCCCGTGAAAAAGTTTTTTTTTAATTGTTACTTTTATTTCAAAAAATAATTATTCTGCTTGATAATAATAACAACAACAGGTAGACGTTTGAAATATTTAGCAGAATATTCATTATTATAGATAGTGGTACGGAACCTTTCATGAGGGAGTCCGACTGGCAACATCTACTTAGAACAGCATCGTATATTTAAACAGCATCGTATATTTAAAAAATGAAACCGTAGCCCTATACAAATTTCAAGAACTGTACGTTTACCACAAAATTAGTGGAAACATAAAATTGAATTGTAAAATTTTTAATTTGAAGTTAGGTATATTACAGTTTATAGAAATTTTTATTTTCTAGATTTTTTCTTAAGTGGGTCGTAGAAAAAATATGCTGTTCGACTCGTGTGGATTGTCTGTATCGCACTTGAACGATTGAGCACTCCGCCTACGGCGTCGTGCTCAAACTTCGTCCTCGTGCGACATGGCCATCATATCCACACTAGTTGCACAAACTACAATTTCTTTCAAAATATGCCCTTTTACATTTAAAAACAACCTGCCAAATGACAAATCAATTTATCCATCCATTTTAAAGTTATCGAATTAAAACATTCAAGCTTTCAAAATTTCAACACCCTGTATTTCGAAAAGTAAATGTGCTAGACCCCTTAATCGCGCAAAACAAATTATGGAAATGATAGTAAAAATTTATCCGAACAAATTCAAGAAGATCACTAGCACTGCGAATACCAGCTTTGCATAGAAATTCAATATAGCATCGGTGGTTCAGTGGTTAGAATGCTTGCATTGTACGCGGGCGGCCCGGGTTCAAATCCGGGTAGGAGCATATTTATTATTATGAATCGCTGCTTCGTAAACGAGAGAGAGAGACTAAGGAGGCACAAGCACGCAAAAGCAAGGCACATAACGAAGAAATGTAACATAACGTTTCGTAACGTAACGCGTAACGGTCAGATCTTTTGCGTCGCGACCCCTGGTCGCTCAAACATAA
>CAJUYH010006480.1:0-20010 GCA_910591685.1 Galerucella tenella | reverse complement strand
TAATCTATATGTGTATGTCTATATTTATGTCGTAGAATCTAACTTATTCATTACTGATGCGTCTATACCATGGTGAGTCGTCCGTCGGTCACTCTACTCTAGCGTTATTCCCGGGGATATAACATAGCCAAGCATGCTTTTGGTGTTATATTCAATGTGAATGGGGTTGTGAAAAAGTTTAAATTTACGAATATTAAATTCGTAATAAATATATATGAATGATGAAAATAAATAATCTTAATTAGTGCGACATTCGTCGAGTAATTTCTGCTTAAAGTTATTCCAAGGCGATAAAAGTTTTTGTTTATGCCCGCATAAGTTTGTCTTGAAGTTAAACATCGTGGGCAATCCAAACCGTGATATTTTCCATAATTTGTCGATTTTTGATGAACAGCATTGTGCTACAAAAAGTGGATGAGTTTTTGGCCTCTTCCAATGATTTTTAACGATATTTGAAGACATCAATGTCCCCTTGGTAATACTTCTAAAAATCTGTACAATATATAATGGAATATGTTTCACATATTCCAACGATACTTTCAGACCATGAAATGGCTTCTTCCAATTGGATCGAGTACCAAATATATTCGGCACATTTAAATTTTCGCTCATTATAGAATTAATGTGATTCCGTATATTTTCAATTTGATTTTCTAGCTTCTTCATTCCTGAGCTCTTCATCTTATATATGTTCAACAAATTTATCGTTTTTTCTTTTAATTGTGATATGAAATTTTGCAAATTTCCGTTATTGAAACTATTTTTTATAATGGATTTCAATTCATGTTGCATATTTCCTGCTAAAATTCGCTCAACTTTACATGTTGGCCAACTCTCATCTTTTCGTTCAAATATTGAAATCGTTTTATTTATTAATTGGGCCTTAAAATCATCAAAACTCCGTCCATTATTTACAGAGACATTCAGTACGGAGTTAATTTTACTGTGTATGTTTCCAATTGTGTCTCGTAAATTCTGCACATTTGGCAATTTTGCGTTAGGTAGGGAGCTCAATAAATACATTGTCGCGTTCGTTAATTCTGACATAAAGTTGATTGAATTCATCCTCTCATTACCGATGTTTATATGAAAAATGTTGTAAAATAGCTCCATTAAAACATCAACGATATTCTTTGCAGTCGCATATTCTTTAAATATTTTATTATATGAAGTATGAGACGATGGATCCACCAATTTCCTCATTATTGTTGCACTACCAAAGAGGTTGTGGATTATTTTTAATGTTGAATTTATTTCCATCAATATATTTTTGACGATGTTCTGAATTGTAGAAATAATGTGACATTCTTTGTTGTCTGTAGCGTTACAGTTATATGTGCATTGGCAAGGGCACAGTGGTGAGGAATTTGTGTATGAATCGGAAACGTCACAATCATTTCTTTTCATATTCTGAGATAATAGCGTTGCATTAACCTAAATGAATGAGTAAAATTATATTAGAAATTGCCCACCATTAGTTGTATATCCGAAAAATTAAACAAATGCTAATTGATTTAACGCGCTAATAAATATCAGTTTTATTTATTAAAGATAATTCTTGACGATGCAATGCGATTTTGCACACTCATTTAATATTGCATCATTAAATACATGTGTGGTCGATGGAATTTATATTTGTTTACCTGCTGATTATTTGTAGAATTTCTGTTATTTCGCATTTCAATTCCATGATCATGGGAATTATGTGAGTGGGCGTAGCACATTACCCAATTGAATGAGATCCATACTAAGCAAGACACAAGATATTTTTTTTTAACGTTCATGATGAATAACTATCTTAACACTAATTCCAATTTGACGGTATACTTGTTTATATAGTCACATATAGGAAGTTTTGAGGAGCAGCAGGTCACGTTCACACGACCAAAATATTATACAAACGATCAATATTATTATATATTAACAATAACAGTTTTTTCTTTTTGCAATCGTTAAGCAAAAAACATTGACGCTTGAGTGATGATGATAAACATCACGATTGTTTACATGAGTATCAGTCTTCCGTAATTACGCGGTATTGGCTATTTCCTCATCCGCACAAGTACACATATATTCGAATATAATATAAGTATATATGTGCGTAACAAAATTTATTAGTATGTTATATGATAAAAATGATACAATTTCGAATACAAGTTAGAGAGTGGAGATCGATTCCTCGAGAGATTCCTCTACTTGGAACATAGCCAAAATCAATCTATGTGGTTGCAATTATAGTTTATCAAGTGTCACTAAATAGATGAAATTTTGAATTATGTTACTCTAAAGAGCTTGAAACAAAAATCATCGATTATTTATCATATCGATAACTGGATATCAATTATTTTTGGTTTTTAATATAACAATAGTCATATCTATTCCTTCACTTACGCTAACAATAAATACGAAAAATAACCCTTTCAGTGCACTTCTCGTCAGTGGAGCAAGAGCCGATATATCGGCCCACACCTTATAGCGCTCTACTATTCACATTGCGGGAGAACTTTGTCTCAAAATAAATTTATAATATGTTATAAATGGAACAATTTCATTGCGAGAGAGTTAAAAAAAGTAGTCGTTCGTTTTAACCCTTTGTCGACGACAACTTTTTCCTGTCGCTGAGAGATAACGAAATTTAACATAAATATCGATGGTCGCTGCTCAGGCGACATCCGACTAGCGGCGTGAATCACCGTGGCCAAATATATTGGAAATGCAACGTATATACTTGGTAATAAATGGTCTATATAAAATTATGATGAAAAGATGACTTTTTATATGTGCTACGTTATCTATATAATTATATTTATATAATTTTCAATTAATATAGACAAATTAGTGTCATTTTTTTGTTTTCTATTTCGTCTTTAATATACTGCTTTTTGAATCATGTAAATATTGTTTCTAGTTTGGTTTTTATGAGCTTTTTTCCAAACCCAATTATATTTACCCACAATATTTTGCTCTCTGCAGTGTTTGCACATTTTAGCTTGTATTTATTTAATTTTCCAACATGTGTTTCTTATTGAAGGAGGTGAGTATTATATATGCATACGATTATGCCCCCATCTTTTCTAGCTCGAGATTGTCCACGAAGTTTCATTATGTCCGATTAGATACGAGGCGATTGCGCGATTGATGTGATATAATAACATGGATTGTAACACAACACATGACAATAGATGAGACTGTGAGAGCGAAGAGGATTCTTTTTTATCAAAGTGTCTATCAATCACGTTTTAGTCTCCAAATTTTTTCTGATTATAGAACATATTGAGACGATAAAAAAAATCCAGCATTAATATAATTAAACTGATACAATGAATTTTTTAAAGAAAAAATTTTATTTCCATTCATTCCCTTTCTCATTTTATTTTTCTACTCATTGACATCAATGTAAATATATGTCTCAGTGTATTCTATATTTAACTGCAGCAGATAAATAATCAACATTAAATCAAAACAACATTGTGTACAACATACTTATAAATTTTAATATAAACGATTATTATAATGGTATTTTATATTGAATATTTATATAGAAAATGGAATGTTCTTCGGTGTTTAATTGAAAAATTGTACATGTGTCTATCCGATTGAATATATATTTTAATGACGATCACAAAAAGCTAATTTCATCTATAAAACTACTAACATAAGTGAATTATAATATGATGTTCCTTTACGAGTTTGTGTGCACGTTAGCGTTCTGCTTAGGTAAATGCCTGGAATATAATATATATTTTCTTTCGCCTATAAATTTGATATTCGAATCTATACAACAATTTATATAGGCAAAGATGTGAAATTAGCACGACGAAGAAACATATGACCTTTATAATTTACTGTATATTTTTATTAAATAACATTTTTATCTTCAATATATAATTATTGAGCTTTCAAATAAACGGCCATTATAATACTTATACATGGCTTCTAGTTAACGGCATCCTACAGAGGACATGATATAGTTGTATATTTGTGAATTACTGGACAAATGTTGGTACGACAGATTCCATATTGTCGTACTGTGGATGTAAGGTTGTTTTTGAGCCACCCTGTTATAAATAATATTAAAGATGATGGGATTTACGTTATCATCAACTCTTCCCACCAGAATAATGTCATTGGTTAAATGAAGAATCACTATATCACCAATGGTGAGTTGTGATCCGGATCCAAGAAGTGACAAGACAACGCTTTTCTCCAATTGTATATTCAGCCTAACCCAGTCGCGTGTGGGAGTTGGTGGTGGATGGAATTTCGTTTTTATCAAATCGTGGCCGAAAATTTTAGGCATGGTATGAAATTCCGTGCAGTCTAATTGAGCGTTGATTTCTTTCTGCCTATTATTGAGATTGGCAATTGATAGTGGTGTATAATTTGGTCTACTACCATCAAATGAACTCAATTCCCAATCTATTACGGTGGATAGTTCACCAATGATTTTGAGGATCACTGCAAATACAGCTGGCAGCTCACTTATATATTCCCACATATTTCGGAGCATGTGCGTTTGGCCTTTCAGATTGTCCATTTCCTCATTATAACCAAAATTTACATCAATATTTCCGTTGATACCGGCTTTTTCATGTTCACTTATCAAACCATGATCCAAAATAGCATACTGATCAGTCGGAATAGAATCAAAGTAAGCTTTTATATTTACGAGCTTATTATATAAATCATGATTCAAATGTTTTAATCCTTCTAACGACATGATGAATGATAATGCCAAATTTTTTATTTTTTCGAAAGACTTCTTAATATCGGTGCTTATTCTCTTAGATGAATCATGATAATAATGGGGTCCATTTAAATCGAGATATTCAAAGAAGAATGCCATCAATTCAAATATCCGATTTTTGATTGTCGGAAATTGAGCGTGCATCATTTCAATTTCTTTAGTTGATACCCCTCCTATTTGTTTATGCTCTATTTTACCTTTTAGTTTTTCAACGGCAACATGCCACCAGTTCAAAACTTTTTCAATTTCAAGCATAAAACTTTTCAAAAACCCACTGGAATGTTTCAAAAATTTAGGCAGCAACCAAAATTTCTGTCCCTTAGAGTGATTAAGCGATTTAGAACCATGTTTGCACTTTGAATGAAAAGGACAAGACAATTTATGCTTTACAGTTCTACTCGGTCGTTTTAATGGAAGCTAAAAGAAAATGAAGAACGATTCCCAATGACAATAATTATTATTTTCGATGAAATTAATTCAAATATTGTATATGTACCTGTGAATTATCCGTTAGCGTTGATTCTCCATTTGCGGATACAATTCAAATTTCACTCTGTGAATTTTGATTTGTATCTCTATTATCCCCTTGAATTTGGTCCAATGCCATACTATTTTGTTCATTTTGAAGTTTCAATGTTTCAATCGACGATTGACATCTCTGAAAATTCAATATGACTGGTATAAGTAACACTACTAAAAGTCTTGCCATATCTGCTCAATGAAGAGTCGTTGTAATTGTGATTCAACTAAATTTCTTACTCGCTTCATATACCATCGGAGTAGGAAGTATATCATGACGTTCGCTAACTTGACAATACATGGACATTTGATTGTTTTTAATCTTAACTAACATTGTTTTCGCGTATTCATAAGTATACAACATTACAAAAATATTTATAAATTATTACGAAATTACATTTTTATTTGAATTATAACGTCCGTGAATATACATAATTTCATCACTATTTATACGTACTCGGTGAAGATATTAATGAGAAAAGTATATAAAATATTGTGCACATCATTAGTTTCAAATATTATTCGTCATATGATTATTAATTTCGATAGGTAGATATATCTGTATTTGAATAATACTTCAGAAATGCGGAACCACAATATTGAAATTCCTGACAAATAAATACAAGCACCAATTGCATTTTTCGACCTATAAGTTTATACACGTCATAATCGATGACATTCATGTCCCAGGTTGGTTCCTCTTGCCTTGCATATTCTGTGAGTCTTGTGGCATATAAAATTAATTTATTCAATATACAATATAAATGTAAGTATATGCTATAAACTGACATTTTATTATATCATAATTTTTTATGATTTTAACGGCGGTCAAAGTTGAGATATTTAATATTACATAAAAAGATATTAGGGATGGAGCCAAATATTTTATTATTGCACTCTATCTAATAATTCACCCAAATATTGGTATCGTTTTTATGTGCATGTCAATAGCATCCACGAATGAATTTTGTTTTAATAAACATTGCAATCACCCACAATACGATTGCTCAATTATTTTTCATGAAATATTTGTATATATTGTTTTGGGATATTATATGTAAATTTCTAGTTACTAATTGCAGGTAGAATTTACCGAGAGCTAACACAGTATGCCTAGCGTTATTACTATAGTGATGAATACACGTCGTGTATACACTTCCCTTATATTCTTATAACAATTATCTGAATTTAGTGTTTCATTAATTAATGACACCATAACTGCCGTGCGCATTTCATATAGATTGATACTGGTCACTGGTAGTTCTCACAATCCTACAGCCAAGACGAGTGACGGTCAACGGTGACCTCCGCGGCAGTCAATAGATTTTAATGGCAATACCCAATCATGTTATTGTGCATTTATATTACATGACACTATATATATATATTTCCCGAATAATTGGCAAGAGTCAAGTAATTAGGAGTTATGAAAAAAATGTAATAGTGGAAATATGTATAATAACAACCATTAGATTTATTGAATAAAATTATTTGGCAACAATTTCATTGCAAATGCTTTAACAAATTCACGCACATCTGCAAATATTAAATTTACCTGAGTTGGGAAGTTGTTCACCATAATACGAATGAGATTGGTCACACACCAACCGCAATGATGATTAGTCCAGCGTTGAATACTTATTTAATCTGATGAAAAGAAATTTAAATTATAAATAATGGACTGGACAGAGTGGTGGAATAATAATGTCTTACGATTATACTACCAACGATCCGGCGTACGAATTCAATGTTGAGCTAGCGATAATTGCAGGAATTCCGAGAATACGATGATCTCTTTGGGGACTTGCAGCCACCATGTTGGTAAATAAATTACAACTTGGACCATAGTCCATGCGAATTCCATAGTGTTCTCCTAATAATTGATCATTGGTCGCACCATTGATCGAATTTGATAAGATGCCAGAGTTCAGATGGGATGCTACTTTTGAATTGAACGGATGCTGAGAATGGAGGACATAGCACATTGTAACTGCCACTACGGTATAAACAATAAATGAATAAGAATTGAATAATCAAAACAAGTATATACCTGAATCTCAATGTGTAACAGCGGTAAACGGCCTTGCGTCACCTTATCACTACAAAAATAATACTGGGCTATTACTGCATTATTTTCAAACATCGCAATGCCTATTAGAGTGAAAAAAATGTCAATCATGCTTATCCACTGAGTGGATATCATCGTATCATCATATGCTTTCGTGATTAATAAAATACCTACTGATCGTCATCAAATGCCTTTCACAACATATACAGGATACGCAATATCTACAGAAAATATAAAATTCATTCATCCATGGAATATTTCCTGTTTAATAAATGATGTCGGAACTAAAAAGTTTCATTAGAGTTCTGTATCATTTCCGTAAACTCTAGTAATTTGCACAGAAGTTAATGGTATTATTATGAATAAAGTTACCAACAGCAATTCTTTAATATGACAATTTATATATTTTGTAAGCTGAATTATTTCCGTATTACATAATTCCACCAAATATATACTCCTCGTTTTTTATATTGCAATACTTGCAAAATATTTCTTCACATATTTTTTAATTGCAATTAAATCCAAATGGCAGCCATGTCCATATTTCATCTCTTTTAATATTTATTTGATGTTCTGTATGAATAGAAGAACTGCTAATACATATACATGCAACTGGAAATTTCGAAAAAAAATTATTCTTTATAATCGTATTGAATGAGTATTGCTGATTGCAGTATCAACAAAAAAGAAAACAAAATAGAGTTACTTTCCATTTGTGTTTTAAATAGAAGAAAACGGTCTAATCAAATATTGTTTATATAATATTTGAGGCCGACTAGAAGTACTGCATCTTAATATTATAATATGATGTACGAATTTATATATTCAAATATGTATTAAATGCGTTGAAAATAAGTAAATATCAAATAGTATATATGCAAATGCTATTTGTTTGTTAGATTTAGTTGGGTTATCTGGATACTCATAAACTTATATACATATAATAAATATATTCATTCAGATAGATATACATTGTAATACTTCTATGATAACAAACGCGATTTTTATGATTATACTTATGACTATTGCCATGAAACATTTTTATTATATTATCGCTTCAACTAACCTCTCATCGTTTTCATATAGTTTTTTAATGAAATTTTGATTTCAATTCAAAGACAAAAATTAAAAATGTAAAGGTAAGATATAAAATTTCAATAGTTTGGTAGATAGTTGACTATTGCATAGTTCAGCCAATCTTTTTCTACTTCCATAAAATTGCATATTTATATAGATAACCTCTGCTGTTGAAATATTGCAATTTATATCTGTACAGAATGGATTACGTAATATCCTCATAAATACTGTAAATGGAACTGATTTCTCCAATACATACGTGTGAGTGTTTGAAATTGAATAAAATTTCAGGCTTTAAACATTCATAACAGAGATATTTACATATGTATTTGTTCATGTTATATGATCAATCGATTATTTGGGTCTGACATGGATTACTTAATTTAGATGAGCCGGAATCTTGATTAAGATTGTTGAATCGAGAATACCTCGAATAATATTGATATGGATTCCCAACTGGTATTACCAAGTCGACATTGATAATACTATCCCGATCCAATTTCTATTAGACTAGAGACTGTTGATGAATGATAAAATATCGATATACTCATTAGTACTGTAAACTATTCTGATTATTGATGATTTTTCTACTTTTTACATGCTCACTTCACTGAGTCATTCGGCGAGCAATCTTTCTCTAGAGTGATCTTTACCTACAAATATTTTCATTGGAGTAATGCTATTTTGATTGATTAAGTACTCATTCATCAGCGACAGTAGTCTCGTAATTGACTAGTACCTATATGAGGTATTTACGGCATGAAGTTATTTGAGTTCGAATGAAATGTTTATTTTTATATTTTATTGTACATTCACGAATGGGAAATTTTTAACATGAATATTGATACGTCGGAAAAAAAAAATTGCAGGAATGGAGATTCTACTGTTTATTGTGTTCGACAGTTAAAAATTTCTATAGTTTCATTAGCGTAATAATATTTTCTTGTAAATCTAAAATAAAGCTCAGGACAAAAGTGTATATTTCCCAAAAATCTTTGCTATCTAAATATCTCACCCTTTTTTGTTTATTTTGCTCGGAGTATTTAAATTGTTGAGAAAGATTTTTAGAGTTTTGTGGAAGCATTTTTTTCAATAACTAACATGTATTTTAATATAGGAAAAAATTGGGCAAAACAATACCCATTTTTTTCGTCGAAGGGTGAGACATTGTAATTCGATGGAACTATATCTCCATGAAAAATTGTATTTAATAACGCCACCTGGGACAATACATTAGACTAATATAAAAATAATTCTATAATTCATTAAGAATTAACAGTATGTACATTGAATTGGAAGCAGAGAGGATAATGCCGAGTAAAGCAGGTAATCTGGCATTGTAATTCGAGATTTCGTCGATTTTAAGAGCAACAATTAGAATGAGATGATGTCCATTATGAATCATAATCAATATATTCAATTGTTTATTTGTCTTAACGCATCTCCATTAAAATCGAGAGACACTCTGGCAATTTTATAATCACAGGCATTTTTGGAATTATCGTCAAATCCTAATCCAGAAAGTCCATATACATTCAAATATAATGGATGAGATTAGTCACCGTACGACTGTAGTGCAACAGATCCAAATTCAGGTCCACTCACTGCATGACTTCAATGAAATAGATATTGCCTTGTCGATGATAAACTATTAAGTGGGGATGCAATAATACTACGTGACTGCTGATCAGGCAAAGGATAACCCAAAGGACTAGATGAACCTATTGGATTTCCAGTATTGGGTAATATAGAGGGCTGTGATATAGTAGTAATGAACGTATTATCATTGGGTGCTCCTGATTTATCGTTCAAGTCACTGAAACAAGAGAAAAGTAATGAAATGAGAAATTTTATCGATTGTGAAGTAAAAATGTTAGAGATTATAACACTTGCTTATAAGTATCTTGACACAAATGTGTATTAGCATTGGCAGCATTCATTTCATTACAATACATCTGTGCTCTTTCTGGAGCTTCTAATTTTACAAGTTCATATTCAGTTTTAAATTGTTTCGAAATAGCCAGTGTTGTACAACCAGAATTCCGTTTAGTCAGTTCAACAACTGGGGTTTATCGAACATATGAAATTCTTCCTCAGAAATGTCTTTCGCAATAATCTTCCGCTGATTATCAACTGGAATAACTCTCGGTCCATATATCAGCTTGTCTTCCTTGAGAATTTTCGTAGTACCATATCTATGTGATATCTGTTGAAGAGGTTCAAATAGCTTTTTGTAAGCCAACTGTATTGGCACTGGATCAGCTGGCATGGATGGTGAGTTTTCTCGATAATTGTACTCTTAGATTTTTTCCTGTTCACCAAGTGATAGATCTAAGAAGATGAATGAATGATTTATTACAAGTATTACCATGATAAAGTAATAAAACTCCGGAGATTCATATGAGAATTACCATTTCCTGTCAGGTCGGCTATACTGACATGTGTTATTTGTTGAGGATGAAATCGCCCATTGGCTCCAAAATTATTATTGTCGAATCCACCCAAATGATTATAGCCCAGTGAACCCGAACCAGTAAAACTATTGGTACCTAATACTATCAAACCACCATGACCAAAATTATCGCTGTTTTCATAATTTAATGCCGGACGTAACACATTTGAGCTAGGATTATTAACATTTTTCACATATTTCACTGTTGTCGGATATGCAGGCTTGATAATTTTATTACGCAGAAATCCTACACCATTATCCTTAATAATCTTACTAATTGATAAATCGCTGATTAAATGGAACCTAGAATACAAACATATGATTAATGAAAAAACAATCTTATTATGTATGTGTGGAATAAACGTGAAGTAACGAATTTTCTTACCTTGGCGCTACCATCATATTTGATTCCGATGTTAATAGCTGATTGGGTGCAAGTCTGCTGGCACTTTTACTCTCACTGTTCAACGTATAATCGTTGATTTTGTGCGATGCTTCATAATATCCATCGCCAAGTTTGCCCATGCTATTATCAATGCCATGTGTGCCAAACCTTGTCCCAGTTTGTGTTGCAGTCGCAGCTCTCATTGCCGTTTCCTGATCAATATCTATTGATGTTTTATAGGATTCCGGTTGTATCGTACTGTGAAATTTAATTAATGATCCATAGCGGCGATTACTGTTGCATGAACACTGATTCATATCCAAGCTCAATTTGGATTGCTGTGTGGGTGACGCTGACGCTGTGCGAATGCAAACAAGTATGAATAGCCCTAATGTAACATAAATTAAAACAAATATCTCCATTGTATAAATTGACTTTTATTTTCATATGTCAAAGGATTACACGGTTATTCGATTGTGGCGATAACGTTGGAACAACATCGTATACTTATATGACAAACTCAGTGCTACTTACTTTACTTTGTTTCATAATATTTGACATGCATAATTTCTTAATAATACGTATGGAATTTCAAGTGAGCAATATCGTAGTCACATTGTATATAAATTCAATGCGGGATCCTATATTGTGTAATAATGTTACTTCTTCATAAGTATGTGTCCAAACGTATGTAAATAAAATAAATATTTCCGCGTTACGAAATTTTTTATGAATATCCGTTATTAAAATATTACATAAAGAGGCATAATATGTGAAATGATGAAGAATAGAATTAGTCAATTGTTTGCTTAGTGATTAATTTTATGTGACTTAATGTTGGAGATGCTGCAATATTATGTCTATATATATTTCACATAAATTTTGTTTGGCACACCGCGCATTAAAAGTATATTTGTAGGACAATTTTGCTGTGTAATCAACAATATATTACATTCAAAATAAAACAATATCGATAATAAAAACTATAAAATGTCTATTTTTGTGAAAACTTGACAAAAGCCATTTCGTTCTTTTAATTTTCATCATGTCACAATAAGAAAAGTATTGAAATCTTTTCAAATTTAATTTTGACAAACCTTGGCATATCTGTATTTTCAAAACGTGTATTGAGCGTATGTTACGCATCCGACTTTAAATCTCGGCAAGGCTTCAAATATATAATTTATACTTAATAACTTGGCATAGGTGGAGCAATTAATTTTATTACTATATCAAATTTGGACCTAACATCAGTGGAGTCAGAACTAACATTTATATGATATATATATACAATAAATAAGGTTTGTTAATGCTCTAATTTTGTGTGCTTTTTCTAGCTGTTACACAGAAAAGAGGACACAACATTATTAATGTTTCATCCAGTTGCACGGAGGTGAATTTAATCTTTAATCAAAACTGATGAGTTTCCCCACGGCCTCTAGTTTATCTTTTGTCATCGAAATTTTATCAAATTATAAAGTTTACAAAATACCCCTTCTATTTTTTATAGGTTTATTATTCAAGTTTGCAATGATTTTTACATTTATTTGATGGATGAAATTGATAGATGTATGGCGATAGCTACAATGAAAAATATAGGGTGGCAAAACAAAAATAACAGTTTCATTCAGCTGATATGGGGTGTATCCGACTGTCGTGCAAACTGACAATCTATCGAAATATTTTGTTGTTGTTGGACAAATGAAGCTTCGTTACTCAACATCACAATGTCAAGCCACAAGTGATATTAAAGACATGATTCAAACATACTAATTTCGGTTCATTTGAGAATTAAATTCAAATATAATTGTATGAAATGCACAATTTACGATTTTTTTACATGATTTTGTATAAAAAATTTAGACCCAATTGCAATACAGTAACATATTCATTTATTATATGTACATATACTTGCAGTTTAACAATCAGAATGCAACATATCATCCAAATTCAACGTATATATACGTCATAATTATAAACATAAAATGTATGATAAATATCGAATACTATTTACATTCTCTTATTAATATTTATTAATAGTTGATTTTTTCTGTTTTTGTTTGGATGAATGGAAAAATTTGTGATACAAAAAGAGATTAGTTGAAAAAGTCTGAGGCTCTTTGTCTTTGGGGCAAATGAAGTAGATTATCAGTGAGAACGATACCACGAGATTTTTCATTATCCTTAGTACGATTAGTTTTTGTTGGTGTATTCAAATATGACGTCACCTCAGGACTCTTCACTCCAATCGATGATGTTCTGAATGGTGTTGTTCTTGGACTGGGCGTATTTATAATCTTAAGTTTTTGCGATGCCAACCTTCTTGCAGCTGGTGACATTGTAGTCAATCGGTCAATTGCTGATCCCCTTCTTGGTGATGGTCTGTTAACATAAAATTATTATACAACAATGGATCATACACCGCAAATACTTGTTGGGACTACATTTCTTATCAAGCACATCAAAGACTCATTGAATTTAACACGTCCACTGACAAAAATAATATATTATTCCATGGATTAATGAAGTTCGTTTCGCTCCTTTCATTATACATGAAAATAGATATGTCATTTTCAAACTTACGTTGCAAATGATCTTCGTGCCACCTCCAACGCTTTATTTTTTCTATCTCGATGTCGCTCGCCTGCTTTTTCAGCTAATTGTAACGCTATTTTTTCTCTTTTTGGTGGTTCAGCCATTCGAAACGATGGACCTTGTCCAGATCTCAATAATGGTGTATCACCACCATCGAGTCTAAATGGCGTACCTTCAATTTCACCCCATGTCATCAATGGACTCTCACATTGTCCTGGTGCCGGACTTGGTGTCGCGACAAAACTAAAACCATTCACTCTTGGTAACGGATTTCTCATGACTTCCTTACCATCAACGCCAATTTTCCCATCATTTACCTTTGACTGAGTCTTTGCCAATTCGCATATTGTCTCCTTATTTTGCTTTTCATTGAATGGATTAGCACTCAATCGGGTATTACCATGAATAATTTCTTGCTTATTCTTAGCTATTTCAATTTTTTCATCGGCCGTCAATTCAACACCATCAGGTATATACATTATGTAATTTTTGTTCCGGTAACCCCATGTATCCGGTTGCAATGGGCGTGACGTTTTTTCATAGCCAACAGCCAATAATTTATCTTTAGCCTCCATACCCAATTGCTTCGAATTCTCCTCCATTTCATAAAGCCACGAATATTTTATTTTCCGTTGTTGGTCAGCGTCTACCATCATCTCCTCAAAACTTGTATTATCTTCACTGGTATAACTACTCAAATAGGCATTCAATCCAATTGTATCACTATTTTCACTATTTTCACATGAAATATCGACATTTTTTTGAGTACGTTGAGAATCCGATTCCGTTCTTCTTGAAGAATTTTCTGAATTTTCACGTAATGGTGTCTCAAATGTTGCTGGGCTTGCAACTCTTTCAGTTGCTGGTCGACCAGAACTATATTTTTCATACAATTCACGCATCTTTTTGGCATCATTGTTCTCCAGTGCTACCAGATAATCATTTTGTGCTTTTAGTTTTTCGAGGTGTGGGAAAAAATCTCTCTGTATTATTTCACCCATCCGTTCAATGTACGTTTCTTCATCAAGAGTAATTTGTTGATACCTTTTACTTCGTCTGGGAATACCCATAGGTTTTCTAAAAACGGTCAAATCCTTAATCTTTTTAACAGCCTCGAGTGCTTGAGAACCTGGTGTATCCATTGGCGAACACATTATTCTCAATAGTTATTAATAAATAATGTTAATAAAAAAATAACCGTATTTAGTGAGGTTAATTTCCGTTATGTATTCTGTTACTACTTTGATTAGTTGATTTGGCCTCTTCGCATAAATTATTGTATCAGTTCGAATTACCTATTGAATATAAATCGCTCATATGGATATATTATCAACTGTAATATTGTATATTGCTTATTAATCCACAATATTTTATTGAAAATAACCGTAGAGTGCATGGAGACGATGAATTTATTATTACTCTATGTTAGCCCAAACTGAAGATGTAAAATGACCGCTATTTGTGATTTCGGTAAATACTCAGTAAAAATACCGTATTTATAGGGTGTTGTGGGCGTAATTTGTTTTTACCATTTGACAAAACACTCTCAAAATTCGGTAAATAATCCGCAAATTTAGTAAATATAAAGGTGGCGCTGCCGCCTGTGATAACTAGAGTAGTGGGGATATACGTCATGATAGTCATGCGCATTGATAAATAATAAATATTTTTGCTGAGGTATTGTCGTACTACATAATTGTCAAAAAATTTTCTAACGTATATAGAGTGAGAGTATGGAGGACCTTGTAGTGAAATGAGCAATAATTTTAGTTAAAGCTGTACCGGTAGCGCTATTGCATACAAAATTCTTATATACGTATGTACCAAACTATTTAACCTTTTCATTAAATGCGATCCGGCAACATCACTCATTCCCCACCAATTGATGTATCGGGCACTGGATTTATGTACAGGTTTATGTACATTTTTCTCGTGTTTGGTGTTTTAAACGCATTATTCAAAAGCAGAAAGATGTCTGAAAAACTACGTTCTAGAGGAAAATATATTAAACAAAAAGTTTTAGACAAACTCATAAGACTTCTTGAGTCGACAAAAAAAGTTCGAATCCAAAAAAAGGAAGATGTTTCACCGAAAAGTGAAAATAAAGGCGCATTTAACTTCATTGTGGGTCGACGAATTGTGGATTTGAATGAATTTGGCAGAAATTGGAAATATGACAAATGGGAACGAACATAATCACTAGAAAAAATTAAAGAAGAAGTGCGTGTTCGTATTCATTCTATATTATCAATGGAATGTGATGAATGTTGTGTATGGATTTGATTTAAAACTGGTAAAATACATGTCACTGAAGACAACGTCACTCATGATGATGTCAACACAAAAATAATACTTGGTATGTTTTCTTTTATTCTAATTGTTTTCTTAATTTATTGAAATAATATTTGGATAAATTATGACAATCAATTAAATCATTAAAAATTTTTGTTTTTAGGTAGTTTGCATGCTGGTATTGGTTGTACAGCTTTAAATAAAGTTTCGCCGTGTGTAAGTATACCAGCCATCTCTAATGATTTATGCAAGCGCTACGAAAGAGAAGTTGGTGTAGCCATAGAGATATTGCAAAAGAAAGCTGACAGTCAGCTCCTGAAGAAGGACGTAGATTTATAATTCAAAAACACGTATCAAAAGTATTTTGTCGGAGAAAAAGTGCAAGTAGAAGTGACGATTCAATACTGCTCTTGCTGCGGTGAACCATTGAAAAAAATAGTGTATCCACAATTCTTTGCACGACTCTACTGATATGTATTAAATTAATTAATTAATTGAAAATAACGGGACAAATGATGCTGCTAATAACTTTAAAGAAAACGTTCTTCGTATCATAACTTATTAAATTGGATAATTACAATTTTCGCAAAATTAATTCAACGCTAATTCATGTAATATATATTCAATTTTCTGGTATCTTTGCAGATTGAAGAATTTTACCTCAGATGTTCCATCATTCCAAATCTCTTTATTAAAACTCAATCACTCATATACATATTAATGAATATTGTGTAATTCATATTTTCTTTTACAATATGAAATTGATGTTTCATTTTATTCTCGAATACATATTATTCGTATATACAGAGTACATATACATAGAATAGAATATACTGTAAAGACATACTGTATATAGTATAAAAATAATTCTTATTTTTCATTGTTATGTTATTTCCTCATTATACATTTTTTGTTTTTCATCAGATAATATAGTATTTGCATACGTAAGCGTGATTTTATTTGAGATAGCTCAATACAGAAAATGTAGTCTTATGCATGGCCCTAGAGATGATAATCCATTTACTCGATTGCTACTTTTTTACAATTTTAGCATTATAATAACTGCTGTTTCCTCTTTTATTTTTGTTTGACTAATTATTTATTTGTAGCATATTGAAACAATGTATAATTTCAATTTCTCCTCTTTTTTTTCCTACAAATTTGCTCTTTAAAGAAACGGAATATGTGGGGATTCTGTATTTTACGATCAATCAAAAACCATTTCAATCAACTGAGAATGAATATGGGCTAAAGAAATATTTGATTTTATTAGGATATTTATTTTGATTGGACTTTATGCGACGAATATCGATAAATTCCGGGATTCAGTTCTGACTCATCCAGTAATGAAAAATTTCGTATACTCTACAAAGTCCTATATGGTTTTGCAATGAGCAGGGCTTAGCGACCATCACCAGAGTCGATAGGCCGCCGGACGATAATGTGTTTGAACTTAACGCAATTTCTCTGAATTTTCGAAAAGTATTCTCATTTGAAATGAAATTTGGGTGAAAGTTCCTGAGCGTATATATGATGTATCACATAAAAGAAAACATCTGGTTTGGAAATATGCGCCAGTATATATACATACATTTGTTCGCAATATTTTTGGACATGCTCACGATTTAAAAAACGCCAATTGAACCAAAAATGACGAAACCTAAGTATTTGAACCAAAAAAGTTTGCATTTATTAATAAAATTAATAATACCTATATATATATATATACGTGTATTTATATAATTTATTATCTATTATATAATATATTAGAAGAATGTAGGAATACACCTGTGTGAGGTATTTGTAAGTTACATTGCCAATAAAGGCATACACATAATATAATACGTATATCGTTCATACTAGGAGTAAGTCGACACTTTTGCAATGAAGAGTATTGATTTTTGCCATTGCCGTTTTAAATAACTTTTTCAAACTATGAATATTTCTCTAAATAGTGTAGGCTTAGTCAAGTTCGAATGTAACCAATACATAATTTCACGATGTAAAGTGAAGAACTTGTATCAATTACATTTATCTCGTGAAAGATTATATAAAAATGTTTAGTGTGATGAATGTTTATCGTAAAAGAAATTAACACTCAATTTGTAAAGTAATTACGATTTTTCCAAGTCACAAAAACTATTGGAAAATGGTTAATAATTCAAATGGTTAATTTAATGATAAACATTAAATTGATGTAAATTTGGTTTTCTGATTCAATAATTTGAAGAATTAAACTGAGTTTCAAGAAATTAGCTATAATGACATCCAACAATACCATACAATATAGAATTGTAGCCGCAACTATTCCATTGGCATCCGCAAATGTATTTGCAACTGTGCACTGAACTATCGCATAAAGTCCGTATTGCAATGAAGATTTCAACTCACCATTTCGTAACAAAAGATCAGGATTGAGCGTTCTCATAACCTGTTGATATTTTTGCCGCCGAAGGAAAAAAAACCGTACTTGAAATCGATAATATAGAATTTTTCTTCAAGAATATAAGCTGCACAGCAATATACTCGTATGACGTGTATCACTGCCACTCCCACAATTTTCAATACATTATAAGAATTATGAATAACAGTTATTATTTTAATGTTGCAAATCGAATTATTTTTTCATAAATGATGTCGCAGAAAATAGGTACTTGAAGTAAACTGATAAAGTTCAAGTGTAACATATCAAGGTACGTCATATTAAATTATAATTTATTTATCTTGAACGTTCCATCCAATAAGAATCAATTATTTTCGATCGACATAATAGATATCAGAATTTTAACAGAGAACTTTCGCAAAAGTCAAACAAATTTGTAGATTTTATGGAATAAAACATTCATAATTTGAAATTACTCATCTGGCAATTGATACATAAATATTTTAATTATTCTACTGAATAAAATCGTGTGTTGAATAATGATTAAAACTTATTAACAATTTAACCAATTAATTTCTTCGGGAAAAATGTGGATGTGATAAATGAATCACGTACTAATAATTACTTATTTAATTTATCATGAATAGTGTAAAAACTCACACTGTACTTATATCGTCCACCTCGAAAGAAACATGACACAACAGAAAAAATATGTTTAATGAGTTATGTGCATAAAAGGTGAGCGGCTACTTCATATAATTCAGTAAAACAAGCTCATAAGTAGCGTACTTAAATTGGCCACTCATTCGCACACAGATGTCATTCGTCTCTCACTACAATTAAAGGGATCCGTCATCCTAAATTTTCGTTTCTGGAAAATTGTGTTTTTTGTGTGGTCACTTTTCTTCCGGGGTGGACGATATGGGCTTATCTACTCCGAAGTACTTTCATGTATTTTCAATCACAATTCTAATTCAAATGTTGTATCGCGATTAATAACATGTTTATTAATAAAATAAACATGGTCATTCAGTGAAAACCAGGGGGATGTTGTACGTAAGAGACATTACAACCCAAGGTACACCATGCAGAATATTTATGAAAATTCTATTTTGATATTTAATTAAAATTATTGAAAATTCATCGATAATCATCAAGGGAAATATAACCTGCAATTTCATGACTGATTATTTGATTATGTATAAAAGTGAAGTTAATTCCAATGTATCATGATTCAGACAAGATGTCATCGCGTATACATAAAGTATACATGAAGTTTATCCAAAATTTTAATTGTTACTTCAAGTATGTCTTTGAGCTCATTTAATGTACAGGTCGATGTATTGGTACTACTTGGAATATACAATGTCTTTTGCATTCTCACAAATATTTGTCCATTTATACATTTGACTACGATTTAAAAGATACCACATTAAACATATATGTATACACTACATGTCACAATCACTAGTCCAGAGCAAAACCAATCGTA
>CAJUYH010006479.1:0-18326 GCA_910591685.1 Galerucella tenella | reverse complement strand
TATTTATGTATTTATTAAATACCTATATGTACATTCCTGTTTGTTATAAATAGTCATTACTCTTTGGAGATTAATTAATAAATACATTTTTAGGAAACAAAAATAGTTACAAAAATCAACCAAAATTTGAAGTACAAATAATTCTTAATTTATTTATTATCAAAGGGAATACAATATACACCTTTGATAATAATTTGTAACACCAAAGTTAATATCAAAAACTTTAAAATTTCTTTCATCATAGGCCGGGATATAAAATTATTTACTCTCATCCCTTGGAAATCGGAAGAACTTTATTTTTCTTTCCGAATAAAATTTATTTGGACAGTCTCTGTATGAACAATACACTCCGCCGTGATGTATATTCATTTTATAAAAATAATAATCTATACCACTATATTTTTATAGTTAATATTACCACAACGCACAATCGATTAGTCAAATAACACAATTAATATCGCCGATTGAACACATTCAAACAATGAAGCAAAGAAAAATAGCGTTATGAATTTTGAGCACAGATTACAAGTGATTTTGAGCATGTTTTGACGTTTTGATTATGTTAGGTTAGGCTAGCCGTCACTGTTATTGTGCATGGTTGACAAGGATGTGGTTGGTGAAAGAGGTATATATTTATGGTATGATTTTTATACATTATAATCTTTTTAATTGTTTAATTCCTTTAATGCTAATAAAATTGATTTAAAACAAGTATTATCGAATATTTGTATCTGTATAACTATCACCTTAAAAAAATGCTTATAAAATATTTGACCTATGATCGTGAATTGAAGGAAATATTATGCAAATTGACAACCCTGTTGACAAATTTCGCGAAGCAGCCCGAACGGTGTCGACATAAGACGATGGGCATTTAAATAGGTATGTCCACCCATCTCTCTTTCTTTTTACTGTTCTCTGTCAAGCTTTCGTATCTGTTCTCTTTATAATCTGTGAGATTAGTATACCGTTCTTATCAGAGGCAGTTGGATATGGTATGGATATCTGTCGCGCTCGAGAATGCCCAAGTAACTGTTTTTTTTACATTTTTGAAAAACCGTACACGGCATACCCACCGCTAAAATAGTTTTTACCATACGAGCTTTTCTTTTCGAAATTACTTTATCTTTCCCTTGGGTGTGTTCTGTGGTCTCGACGGCGAGAATGTCGCCATTTAGCGACCTCGCCTCCCTAACTATACTTATAATCTGGATACTCAAAGCATTGTATATAGTAGTTTGTGCAACTAGCGTAGATATGATGGCCATATCGCACGAGGACGAAGTTCGAGTGCGATATTGACAATCCACACGAGTGGAACAGTATATTTTTTCTACGACCCATTTAAGAAAAATCTAGGAAATAAACATTTGAATAAACTGTAAAATAAATATAACTTGAAACTAAAATTTTTCAACAATTTTATTCACAATCGTACCAATTCAATTTTATGTCTTCACTAATTTTTTTGATAAACGTACAATTTGTATAATGTTACGGTTTCCCTATTTAAAGATGCGATGCTTGTTATAAGTAGATGCTGCCAGTCGGACTCCAGCACTAAGGGTACCGTACCTATATCTATAATAATAATATTCTGCTAAATATTTCAAGCGTCTACCTGTTGTCGTTATCAATATCAAGCAGAATAATTATTTAAAAATAGAATTAACAATAAAAAAAAACTTGGATTCGAACCCGGGTCTACCGCGTGAGAGACTGGTATATTCACCACTCGACTATCGAGGTTTATACAAACATAACGCTAGGAGTATTACATACTGATTACAACTGACGTTAAGTTTACTTTTGTAAATAAATATTCTTGATCCAGTGCTTCTGGGAGAGACTTTTTTTGACAAGTTATTTTGACGTTTCTTAAAATTGAAAAATAGATGAGTGACGAGTACTAAACGCGAATGCTGATTGGTGAATTTCATATACGTTCTAGGATGTATATGAAATCATATACGTTCAGTTAACCGATATGGCCTACATTTCCATTTTGTAAACTGTGCAGGAAATGGATAATATACATGTGGGTGTGGAAAAAATCTTTATAATCTTTATACAATGCTCAAAGTAGACAATTTGCTGCTCTTATTCAAATTAGTTCAACTCCAACTGGAACAACTATAGCTCGTACAGTATAAAAACCATTGTAAATGACTCCTTTTGTACCAGGACTATGTTACCAACAAGCTCTTGAAATAGTATGAGAATCTATGATTACAGAAACAACAACGTCTCCTTCATGAATCAGTGCTAGCAGCACTTTAGTTTCCTACCTCTGCTGGGCATTTGGTAACGATTTCTGATATTTATTTTTTTTGTGTTTACGCATGCGAAGGCTAACCAGCCCTTGATACAACACCAAAACTGAAATATCACTAATAAGTGATAAGTACATTTTCGCAGTGTTGACAAGTACGTAATTCGTTAAGCGGTTAAGCCCTAAGTACTGCTTACGATGCTAAACGAAAAAAATTAAGTGCTCCTCAAAGTTGCTTAAATTCTTAACGGTTGAAACGGTCATAAGTATTCTAAAATATGAAAAATAAAACACCCAATTGATAATCACCTTGATTGTTTATTAATTGAAACAAAATAACTACAAGGGAACAATAAAATGAATGAATTATGCCCAAAAAAATAGATTATTAAGAATCCCACATGAAAAACTCTCATTATTAGTGAATAAAATCCAGAGATAAGATACACGCCTTGGCTGAGTTGTTCGCGTTATTTTTCTTAAACGCCGTCTTTCGCTATTAAAATCTGTTTCCAAGTATCATCAACTCAATCTATTTCATCACCTCTTTCCTTTAGACTTTTTCCATTTGCCATAAAAACTAGTTATCGACTCGAGGGCTATTCCAACGGACTGCGCCAAACCGACATAGCTAAATTCTTTATTTTCGCCATTGGACAGGACATTTTGGTTTCCAATAAGTAGGGTGACAACGTTAGATGCTCCTTTTTGTTGTTCGGCAAGGAAATGACAACATTCGATTATTTGAATATAAATATGCATTTCTTTGTCTTTTTTCTTGGGATATTTTATAAAGGGAATGGGAGCTCGTTCTTGAGGTCTCTGAGCTCGGAAAAATCGATTGCCCCGATGGAATTGAGATTCTAACCATCTGATAGCATCTCGGGCTTCAATTTTTTCACGTTTTAGGTCATCCAAAGCAGATACAACTAGAAATAAAACAGCTTATTAGTACACAAAGAGATGTTACTTGAAATAATTTAAAATCCTACGAATTTTTGTCTAGTACAGAGTTTGGGAAAAGTTATTTAACAATACAATTCAATATAAAGTAAATTGGTTGTAATATGTATTTTTTATAGAGAGTTTAGTGTGTCCTGAAGTACATATCGAGACAAAAATGCTGAAGGAAGAAATAAGAAATTTAAGAGACAAAAATGCTTAAGGAAGAAATAAGAAATTTAAGAGACAAATGAAGATCGTGGAGGGAGAAGATAAAACAGCTGAAGCATCAGAAAGAAAAATATATGAACGAAATCAGCACCCTAAAGCAACAAATTAAACGTCAAATAAAAAGGTGGAAAACATGGAGCGCGAGAAAAGGAAAAATATAGAACTGCAGGGAATAAGAGTTGACACAAGTAGTAGTGCGAGAGAAGAAGAAAAAATATAACACTGCAGAGAATAAGAGTTCACACAAGTTATCACCCAAAGTTTCAAAAGAAAAAGTGGAAAATTTTATTAAAATAATTTGGGGTCATCGATAAAAGCAGAAGCATTGAAATTGGGAAAATACTTATCTGGTGGAACTAAATAGTAAAACGTATAAAAGCCTGATATTGAACAACAAAAGGAGATTATAATTAATACTGAATCCGCCATCATACTAGTGTTTGTTTACAGGTCCACAAGGTTCCTGAGTGGAGTTCAGAGCACATAATTGAATTAGAATTCTGCCATATGTGGCATAAAATAACATCAATTCTGTTTACAAAACTTTTCATCTACCGTTTATAGTGTGATGGTTGGGTCCGGTTGACTATACGGAGACACGAATCAATAATTTGTATTCTCGCTAATTATATAAAAATTTCAGTTAGTTTCCTCATAATATTATTTAAATTTCCAATTTTATAAATATATATTCGAGAGGCTGTAAATTTGCATGAAAATAATTAATTCAAATGACGGACAAGATCTAGCGTAAGCAGTAGTGTGTAACCAAAACCATAAATCCAAATATGCATTCATTAAAACTTGTTTTCCATCTTTCAATGTAAATGAGAACATTTAAAATTTCTAGGTCACTGTTTATTTTATCAATTTTTGGTTTGGCTTTCCCATTTTTTATTTCAATTTTCAAATTTCACACTGAACAAAAATTACTCGTCTCCTTCCATCATCCAAGATCAACCTCCCTTTTTACAGTTAGTCGTCTTTCTATATTCTTTTTCAAAATATTTGAATTTTGATCTTCAACCTTTTTATTTAATGTATTGAATCTAAGCCATTTTTGATTAATTTTTATGGGCAGTCACTCATTATCTGTTAATAATTAATGAATATTTTTGAGAGAAGATTAAGATTGTTTTTTTTTGTGTGTGCTAATATATGTCCACATGACATAACGTTTTTGAATTTTTATAATTTTGGTCTTTGTAAACGTTGAAATTGAATAAATATATAGAATCAACCACTTTAATTCGGGAATGAAAATATCTATGGGAATTTAGATTGTCCCAACATTATCATATTACAAACTAAAATTAAGAACATAGTTTCTTTCCACTACATGCATATCACCTCTTTGTTAAGGAAATCTGGAACCTCTAGCTAGTTAAGGAACACCAAGTCAAATGAAGGCTGACACAAGGACACCGTCATACTAAGAGTTTACCGAATAAGGTAGACATGGAACTCTCGTCCAGGATGTTGAAAATGGGTAAGAGAAATTTGAAGACAGTTACCGACCTGGTGACTTGACTGTACACTGAGGAAGAATTTTCACAGGATGGGCAAAGTTAGTGAACCTATTTGCAAAAAATGTGAACTCTACGATGAAACACCTACTCACATACTCTGTTTTTGTGAGAACTTACAAGGACTCAGACGGAAGCACTTTGGAGAGGAAATAATAAAACCATCACGACTATAGTTTGGCAAGTTTATCTGAAGCTACGGGGAATCGGTAAGAGGCGAGGCATACATGTCATAAACGTACAAATGGCGTACGGTACCTATTTTACCAAGTAAAATTGAAAATACAAAGGTAAAGGACAATACCAACGCCACTGGATAAATCAATATCAGTCAATTGACAAAGTGAGAGGGAAGAACACACGCACGCGCTTACCAATAAGAAGTCATCTGGTCGATACAAATCACCAATTATGTAATTCGGAGGGTGTGGTAATAATGGTTTTCGTACAACGCTGCCAGAGCTTGAAGAACAAATTTGGAAAAGTGACATCATTTAACATTCATAAATTGAAAAAATAATGTTTATAGAAAAAATCCAAGGAAATAAGCACATTAAAGAATTAACGTTTAATCATAATCATAATCATATATATAAATCATAATATTAACTGTTAATAATAAAAAGTTCCTTTTTTTTATTGGTGAACCATTTTACCTATTCAAAGCACGCCGCAGCGTGTTTAAATCGAACTTTAAAAAACACGCGTGTTTTAAAGTTACCGTGGCAACATCAACAACTCGAGAAACGAAGTCTAATTTATGGTCTAAGCCATGTCTAAATGACAATTTTTTAATTATTGATCTGAAATTCAACCATTTGACATTTAGTTCTTATTTCCATCTATGATTTCCATTTCTTGTTGTTGTAGTAGTTATAGACCAGTATTTATAATTCCAAAGTGCACCAATAAAAAAAATTGCGTTAAGTATTCGTGGATAACTGGTCTTCAAAACACTTGATCTATTTCGAAAAATCGCGCGTGTTTTAAGGACCTTAATATCCACTTATACTCCAATATACTATTTCTAATTATTATCACTACATATTTAGCACTTTAGCTTTTCCATAGTTAAACGTAGCAATATCGAATGTTTTCGACTGCATTCCTTTCATGGCTTCAGATAAACTTGCCAAAGTGTAATAAAGATCCTTCCAGTTAGACTGGTGGCCTATATAGAAGACACGAAGCTTAGGGTAATGGTACAAAGAATCAGTTCAAGTGCCTGGGCTGTTGAGCACAACCCAGACGTATGAATGAGTGAACCTCTTTGGAAGAAAAACGTGTTACCTCAAAAATTGCAATATTACAGGAAGCGACACGTACTTTAAAAACATTATGACAAGTGAATTATTGATTCTTTACGATAGATCGGTAATAAACTTTAAAAACTACGAAAAATTATAAAATTTGAAAAAAATTATAAAATTTGAAAAAAATTTAGGATAAAAGAGCACCATTTTCGAAATGTCACGTTTAATAATTACCTTATAGAGGTTTATAAGGATAATTCTGAATTTTAATATCATACTTCGATTCCACTGTTAATCTCTGTCATCTTTTATTTTGGTTTGAATAACTCATGAATATTTTCTATCGAGGGTATTTAAAATCTAATAACTATAAAGATATTCTCAAAACAATGATGATAAACCTATTAATTATGTTTATAAAACCTCAATAAAACTCACCAATTTAAAAAAAAATTCAATATATTGCTTACCTGCAGTTGGTACCAGAACTATAAATTTTCTGGAATGTACCAGCTGTTTTACCATGAAGGTATATTTAATAAGAGCATCCGCATCCAAAACTAAATAAGGCGAAAGTGCTGTTCTGCCGGCACCAACGCGACTCTCCAAAGCCCTAACTTCAGCGGCCAACCAAAGTTGCCCCATGTGTTTCATTTTATTCAACTGCACACCATCGTCGTTAGTTAACCTACTTGAAGAATCGTCATCGAAGTTGGTAGGTAACGTTGATTTTGCAGTACCATTGAGAGTCGTAGTCGCTGCCAAGGAATCTTGCAAGTCCTAAAGGGGATAATAAATCGCTCAAGTCATTATATTTGAAGAGAATGCTTGGATAAAATATATACATTATTTGGAAAGATTAGTTTTATAGAAAAATTGATCAATTTGTTCAGGAGTTTTATCGAAAGGGGGTATAGACGCCAAAAGATCCTTATATAGGCCAGTCGGTAGGGGTCATTTTACAAGTGATTAGCAATACGGCTGATTTTTTTTAAAAGTACCTTGAAGTATGTAGATTAATATAAAAAAAAGTTTACCAGTCTATCGATTTACCAAATTAGAAAAAAAAATCAATTTTTTTTTTCGAAATTCCTTAATATTTCGCGTTTGGAGGAAGGTAAAGAGAAATAAAAAATACCATCGTGTAGGGAAAGTACTTTTCAATAAAAATGGTTTTTTTCGTCCGAGCAATGGTTTGTCCGGAAAAAATTCGGTTAACTAAGTATGTGTTCCGCATCCGCGCGACTCTGCTGCACGGCGGAAGACCTACTTTCTGAATCGCAGAAAAAAATAAATATTCAATCAGAATTTTTTTTAAATTTTTGGTAAGAGTCAAGGTTGTGAATAATAAATAAAAGGTAATAAATTGATTTTTACATATTTTCATTGGAAAAAGTTATGTTAAAAATTTTATCTTAAAATTATATATTAATCTTTTATACCTTTTCACTCTATACATTTGGTTCGTTGAATATTCATCTTTATATTTTTTTTTTCTCCTCTTCGGAGCCGTCCTTTCGCCGGTACCACCTCAGCCTCCTGGGCTTATTGTGGATACTCCTAGTGTTCTGACTACAACCTATTCAGCCAATCCGTTCCCTGTATCAGCTAAGTAAGTAAGTAATCTTTATTAGTAAGTAAGTAATCTTTATTTAGCTCCAAGCTAATTACAAACAACTAATTCTATTGATATACAATATACAAAAGAAAATAACTTAAAACTAAAATGTCCCATCTCTAAGGAATAAACTCACATTTTTATTGAATATGTACACATTTTTACTGTTTTTAATATCAGTTGGTAGCGAATTGTAAAGTCGAAGCCCATCAGAGAACAGTGATTTCATGAGAAATGATTTACTTGTAAATTCTACATTATAATGTTGGTTTGTACGTAATAATCGGCCATGGAGTTCAAACCTAGATACTAGTAGATCAGTTAGGTACTGAGGTAATTTTTTATTAATTATCTTGTAAATCAACACCAGGTTAGCTTTTTCAACATTTTGTTGGACTGACAACCAATTCAAATGTTTAAACATATTTTCAATAGGAACGCGCCTACCACATTTGAGTAATATTCTCATACATTTGTTTTGCAATATCTGCAGACGAGTTAGTTGTTCTTTGGAGCATGAAAGTAACAATGATGTGCAGTAATTGAAATGAGGAAGAATTATAGAATTGTATACTAATCTTTTTGACCATTCAGATAACTCTCTTGCAATTCTCCCAAAAAATCCAATTTTTTTGCCCAACTTTTTACATAAATAGTCCGCATACATGTCAAAAGTCAACTGAGGGTCAATAATGACACCTAAATATTTCATTGTCTTTACTCTTTCGATCTGAATATTATTTAACACGATCTTATGATTTTGTGCAATAAATCTAGAACAATTGTTTTTAGAACCAATAACCATATATTTGGTTTTATCAGCATTTAGTTTCAATTTAGAAGCACATAACCAATCGTACAAAAGCTGCAGCTCATTATTTAATACAGTTGCAATTTGGTCATAATCATTGCTAGCAACGGATATAAGTGTATCATCGGCAAATAAATTTACAAAACACTTTTTAAAAACATGACATAGATCATTAACATATATGATGAATAGTAATGGCCCTAACACACTACCTTGCGGTACACCGTAACAACTTTCCACTTTACTAGAGCAAATGTTATTAATCCTCGTTACGTGATGACGTTAAATAGTTTTCAAGTAGTGTTAATGCCGATGATGTTATGCCATAAATTCTCAATTTATCAATAAGTTGCTTCCGATTTATAGTTTCAAACGCCCGCTTTAAATCTACAAACACACTTAGCACTACTTTATTTTCATTTATCTCCCCTCTCCACCTCGAACACACAAATTGTATCGAAGTTTCACAAGAATGATGATTCCGAAATCCAGACTGTCCCTTGTAGAGTAGACCATTCTTCTCAAAGAACTGCTGTAGCTGATCTTTTAGCACTATTTCAAAGATTTTATCTACTACAGACAGAAGATTAATAGGCCTGCATTCTTCCGGTTTAGATGGACATGGCGCTTTTGGAATTGGCACTATCACGCTAGTCTTCAAATCATCTGGTATAACACCCTTACGTATTATAGTGTTTACTATGTTTAATAGAGGGTAACCAACAACACAAAATAAATCTTTAAGTATCTTAACATTAAAGCAGGTATCACTAGTACATTTATTCTTTAAGTTAAACACAATCTTTCTTAGCTCGTTTAAAGTAATTTCCCGAAAGCTTGTCATTTCATCTATATGCATTAATTGTTGTTGCCAAATTATTGGATACTTTTTATGTTCTATACTACTTTCTATATTCTTTATGCTATCATTATAAAAATTATTAAAATTTTCCTGTATTGTGTCATTATATCCCTCGAAATCTATGTTATCCAAATTAAGCTTTTGGGTTTTTTGTCCTATAATGTCTTTAATGGTTAACCACATTTTCTTAGTATCATTTTTTGCATTGTCAATTTTTTCCTGGTAGTGAATCTTTTTTTGTTCCCGAATCATTTTTGTAAATTTGTTTCTTTTAATTTTAAAATCTTCCCAGTCAATTGGCGACTTGGTATATTTAAATTTTTTATAAGCTTGATTACGCAATTTCTGACAATTTCTTACTTGCTGATTTATCCAAGGGGTTTTTGAAATTTTTATTTTTGTCATTGGACAAAAAATATCGAGAGACTCCTTAACATACAGGTTCTTAGCTGGTTGATTGTAGAAGTCTTCTGGAGTCATTTGGGTTCTACCATAAAGTTTCTGCCTTCTGTGGTCCAGCGACTCACAGTTGCATAGTATATGCAGAGCTGTTTCGGTATCCTTTTTGCATCTTCTGCATGTAAGGTCTCCGTTGTACAGCCCTATTTTGTTTAGGTGCTCCTTTGTGGGAAAGTGTCCCGTAAGTAGCCCCGTAGTGGTGCGCAGTTTGTTCCTGCTCATTGAGAGCAGTTCTTTCGCTACTTTTTCTGATGGTTCTTTTATGAATTTCTTCCCATGTATTTGCCCAGTCGTATTCTTCCAGTATTTCTTGTGTTGTTCTTTCAACCACCCTTTTAACCATGACCTGGTTAAGCATCTGGGGATGCCCACAGCAGGTTCGGGTCCGTTCATCAGAGTTGACGATCCTACTCTTGCGAGTTCGTCAGCTTTTTCATTGCCTGCGATTCCTTTATGACCTGGTACCCACTCCAGTGTTACACTGTTCCGAGTCGCCAGTCTTCTAAGTTCTTCGCCGCATTCCCATACTAGCCGAGATCTTTATATTACAGGAGTATCAAATTTTATTTTGGAAAACTAAAGAAGATTCCTACTAGTCCAGTAAACGAAGGTGTCAACATGGGCAACTGGTCCAGCAAGAGCATTTTTTTTTTAATTTGCAGGTTATGGTAGGCACATCAAATTCCCAAAATCTCAGGTACCTGACCATTGTGGAAGGGTGGGAAAATGGCTTTGAAATTCCAGAAAATCCGTTTTCCCGCGATATCTGCCGATATTTGGTGAATTTTTGTTCAGACGAAAAATAAAGAGCAGTTCCTTACCCACATTAATGATCCCTAGCATTTTTTTCGAAAAATTAGATAGTTTTCGAGATAAATGGCCCGAACGCCGACCCAAAATTGAGCTCCAGGCCGGCTTATAGAGAGCACGCTCTGAGGGCTTGACGTCCCCAAGTAAATTACTAATTTTTTAATAACTCGCGTGAAAATCAATATTTTTTAATGAATCAAAGTGCGGGTGAAAGAAGGGATCTGTGGCTACTAAGGCGTGTTTTTATCCACTCAATTTGTGCTCCTGGGTCATTGGAAAACCAGGCCAAAATTTGTCTTTGCTAGATTTTGTAATGCTTCCATGGATTTATTCATATTATTTTTATTAAGAGTTATTTCAGCCAATCCTATTGGATAATGGTTTTTTGGTGGCTACTTTATTTATTCCGAAACAATGCTACCGATAATTCGCCCGTATTTTTTTGAATAATGTGTTTTCCAAGAGGCGATTTTTGTGGATTTCTGGAGTTTTCCCGAGCGCTCTGGTTTATCGGGAGTTTCTCGATGATTAACTGTCAAACCCGCTTATAATTGAAGACATGAGTTGATAAAGGTGCTATGTCCACTTTTTAAAGTTTTGAGTAAATGAGGAAAACGCGTTTCAACTCGGAACGTTTTTACAAAATTTTCAATCAATACAAACAGTATCTCATAAGGTCGGTATTTGTTTGTACTACTTAGCTTGTTATTTTATAATCAAATAAACTTTAATGATTTATAGTTATTTTGATTTTGATGGACATAGCACTTTTATCAACTAACATCTAAAGCGAGTTATACTATTTATTTTAGTGGATAGAGGAGCTATGTTACTTTTGATTTGAAATAACTTGGAAAATCACTCAGGTATATTGAAATAAATTTTTATTTCTTATGAAATTAAACAAAACACAAGTTGACACAAAGAAACTTGAAGCCTAATAGGTCTTCCGATTTTTCTTTTAGTTTCTTCCAAAACAATATCAAAGTATCATCTGTAATCTGTTGGGATGAATTTCAGTTGATCTTGCAGATTCGATATCTTTTCACTAGTGAGACCACCGCATTTAGGCAACTTCTGTAAAACCACTTTTTCAGCTTGTACTACGTTTCCCTTTTTTTCTGCAAATCGACTTCCATAAAGGGACCGAATGGGTCTAAATTAGTTTTGTAAGAGTATTTGCCAAATTCATTCACTCTAATCCATTTGACCTTATCGCGGAAGCATATTTTTTGATTAAGCGTATTGGTCACTTTTTTGTATAAATGGAGTTTGGCTGGAAGTGTTTCAAAATCATAGAAAAAATGTTCCATATTGAAACACAAACTCTGTCTGGTACTGGCAGATTTTATTATTTCCCGATATTGGTCTGGTATATAAATATTTTGGTGTTTCCGAAGAACTTTCTCAATTCGTCCAAAGTCTCTATCTGAATCTAGGTAGCTGTGGCCAACCTCAGGAAATTTGTGATCGATAATTTTGAAGACATTATCCAATATCAAGTATTCGTAGAGGCTTAGAACAGAAAAGTTTTTGTTTTGTCCCCCACATTGATCTGACCAAATTATCAAATGCTCTATCTCTGCATTTTCTTCTTCAAGTAACTTGCAAAATCGAAGTAAACAACTTGCAATTTCATTGCTGCCTCTATTGGCGATGTCTTCAGTCCATGTGAAAAAATAGGATTTGTGTCCTGAACTAGTTATACAGTGGATGCCAAAGTTGTACAGCCACATTTGCCTCAAATAAAATGATTTAGACGTTGATAACTTTGGTAGTGGCATTGTTTGTTGGAGGTCCATTGTAATGTAACATTTTTCTTTATCAACAACTGTAACTTCTCGGTTAACTTTCTGCAAGGCTAAGGCAAATTGGAAATTTTCGGTGTGCTCGGAGGTATTTTCCCCAGCATCGCATATACTGCAAGTATCGCATTTCGGGGCACCAAAAGACAAATTAAACTTTGTTTCGAAAATATGCCGATAGAAGGATTTTCGAGTTTTCTCTCTTCGCATTGCTCTATATAAAGTTGGTGGAGTTTATTAATATTAAGTAAAGGAGAAATGTATTTTTTATATTGATTTTTGTTCCTAGAATAATGTGATTCTTCAGAAGGAAACTGCTTGATGTGGTTTTCAATACAGGTAATTACATCTTCAGGAATCTTTTTAGGATTTGTGTGATGACCCTGCTTATGCGGCGAAGGGGCTACCTGACCAGCTCTTGTTGAGCCCGAAACACTTTTTTGCTTCCAATTCTGTACAGAGAGCATTTTTGCACACCAGTGCGGTTTCTTTGTCACATTTTAATGTATATTTAAAAGAGTAAGATTTGGTTTTCAAATTTTTACGAGACCGATGACGATTAACTTCGTACATTTTGATACTTTTGAAAATCAAGACATTTTTGAAATTAATATCCAGTTTATAAAATTTTTCCAAAATTTTTTCCCTGCTTTGAATGCTAAATCTCTCACTACACTTCAGGCGACAACTTTCTTTACATATTATTCCGTCTTTTATTACTTTTTTTTTCCACGACTTTACCAGTTTTTTGAGATACAAATGCTTCACCTTGTTGTCTTAACTTTGTTTCTTTTCCATTTCTCGGGAACAATTTTTATCCTCTGAAAAGTACCGAAAAACGAATAATATTAAAAATATTCCAAGTTTACCTTTTTAGAATAAATTTAATGGTAAATGGGGAGAGCAAAAATAATAATAGTAAACTAAAACAACTTACCTTCACTAGGAAAACATAAATTCTTATCTGTTATCAATGCCAACATTCTCTTAGTTCTGGAACTCATGATGAACTATTATTATGTAGTTTTAAGACCGTATTCCTTGAAAACCCTTCTTTAAAAATCCCGGATTTGGTCACAGAAACAGTATAAATATTATAAACATAACCTTAAAATATCACATAGCACCCGAACATGTGAACAGAACTTACCAATAGTTTAGTGGATAAAGGTGCTATGTCACCAAATTGGACATAGCACCTTTATCTACTAATATATGACGAATGCGTGACTGACATAGCACCTTTATCAATAAAAATATCCCATATTATTGAAAATCTGACAATCTAGGTTTATTCAGGGGTTGCATTGGGTTATTAGAGAACCAAATAAACCAAAACCTAATTATTTGAAAAAAGTGGACATAGCACCTTTATCAACTCATGTCTTCAATTGATATTGGGAGAAAGGCTAGAATATCCTCTTGCCGATGGTATAATTTTTTTTGGCCCAGACCCCTGGGTTTTCAGTAAAATCGGGGAAATTTCCAGTTTCCTGAGGGAAGACAGCTATTCTTCTGAGTTTTTTCTCTTTACATTATAATTCTTCCCGGGCCAGCATCATACCCGATGAAAGGTCACATTTTGAACTTTCCTTTGATATGTGTATCAAGTATTTTATTTGATGCATTAAAAAAAATTTGTCTCTAAATTTGTTGTAATGGATGCCTCACAGTCACGTAGCTATAGCTTTTTCATGGGGGGGGGGGTTGGTTTTTTTCATCTGATAGGTTCAGAAGGAGAAAGCTTTATTGAAGGCGCCGCCAAAGGCAAAAAAAATCGAGTGCCACGCATTAAAGCAATTTTTCAAGTAAAAGAAAGTTTTTTTTAATTCTTTGTTTGACTTGGCTACATCTAAAAGTATTTTTAAACATCGTTTTTCGTTTAGCTCCACCACCTCAGCCTCTTGGGCGTATTGTGGATTCTCCTAATGTTCTGACTACAGCCTATTCAGTCAATCCGTTCCCTGTATTAGCTCATACAGGTTCTTTACTGGTTGGATGTAGTCTTCTGGAGTCATTTGGGGCCTTCCATATAGTTTTTACCTCCTGTGGTCCAGCGTCTCACAGTTGCATAATATGTGCAGAGCTGTTCCGGTGTCCTTTTTGCATCTCCTGTATGTGAGGTCTCCGTTATACAGTCCTATTTTGTTCAGGTGCTCCTTTGTGGAAAAGTGTTCCGTAAGGAGCCCCGTTATAGTGCGTAGTTTGTTCCTGCTCAAAGAGCAGTTCTTTTGCTACTTTTTCTGATGGTTCTTTCATAAATTTCTTCCCATGTGTTTGCCTGGGTGTATTCTTCCAGTGTTTTTTGTGTTGTTCTTTTACTCACCCTTTTAACCATGACCAAGTGGAGCATCTGGGGATGCCCACAGATAGTTCGGGTTCGTTCATCAGTGTTGAAGATCCTGCTCTTGCAAGTTCGTCAGCTTTTTCATTGCCAGCGATTCCTTTGTGACCTGGTACCCACTCCAGTGTTACACTGTTCCGAGTCGCCAGTATTCTAAGTTCTTCCGGTCAGGTAAAATCAACTGAATTCCTGAAATTGTTTCTTCGTGGGGCTTAAAACGAGCTTCAATTTCGTTGACTACATGTTCGATAAATGGGTAAAATATGTTCCGCCGATAGTAAACTTCAGCTGTGTCCCCTGGTACATTATTGCGTGAACACGGATTATTACTTTTATTCAAACTCGAAGGACCGTTATTATACTTTATTATTACTTTAATGTAATAATCGATGTTTGATGAGCAATGGCGTCATCCACCATTGGCTTATGCTGGGAGCATGGAAATCAAACTCGTTGGCTTGCCTTTCTCACCTCTCACATCATTTATTTACATTTACATGATGCTTTTCTCATAGCATCGCAAAAAAGAACATTTTCTTTAGTTTCTCAATTACTATTGTGTCTATACACCGTTTTAAACTTTTAACGTTGATTCTCTCACGAATTTCACCTCATGTCATTTTGACATCTTTCTTCGAAATCCTAGTAGTGAGCGCTTGCGCGCGCTGTACCTGTCCGTTCGGGTTCGTGGTATGCCGTGATTGGCGTAAATCATTGTTGGAGTTAAACGGAGGGAAAACGGTTGGCAATTTGAAAGTACACAGGTACGGCTTGGCGTCAGCTGAAGAATTTATTGATTGCATTTCAGAGAGGATTTCATTGAATCCGAACAATTGAGGTTTATATGTCTTCCAGTTACTTTTGGAACACTTATATCAACTGAACTTAACTTTTTTCACACTTGGCAGGCGCAACAACTATAAGTACTTAGAAAGTCAGTTTCTTAAAGCTCAGATCCAATATTGATGAAAAATATATTATTTGTATTTCGTAATTCTTATTAAATGTAATTCAAATATTGCGGCAGTATGATAATAAAAAATGATTGTATTTCCTTTGAGGGGGGGGGGTTTGAACCCCAAACCCCCCCCTTATATACGTCCTCATTTTATTCTCGCACGCCGCCACGCCACCCATCTATAGTGTGGTCGACGGCGTCTGCTATAGTGCGTGTACACGTGGATGCTTTCTGCTGCATTGTTTGTCAACAACTGACAATTTATTTTACATGTAAACACTATCTCTTTCGTGATTTTTAAAGAATAAATTAGTAGTATTCCAGTGTAAAAAGTGAAATTCAAGTCATTATTAATTTTATTGTTATTATGAAATTTTTATTGATAAAAAACACAGGGAAATATTGAAAATTCTTGAGCTTCTTTTTTTTGGAGCACACGGTGAGGTTTCATTTTTTTAATTAAGATCATTCATATTGTTGTGGGTGAAATGACATCTAATGATTTGATAAATATTGTTCATTCCTGTTGAAAAGGATTCCGCAGAGGATTCTAGTACGCCCGTGTGTTTTATTTGTGATCAAGCTCTGACGTTACAACGGTTACCCGAGGACTAGAAACGTCAGTTTTCAAGTTTCAGAAAACTGCGAACTTTTTAACCACCATTTTTGCAAAAAATATTGGTGTAACGAAAAAAACTGTGGGGACAACTTTTGTAGGTAATGAGCTGCTCTTCATTTTTTGTCTGAATAAAAATTCTCTAGGGATCGTAGATATCGGCGGAAAACGGATTTTCGGGATCTCTAGAGCCATTTTCCGACCCTCCCACAATTTTCAGGAACCTGACATTTTGGGGGTTGTACCTACTATCACCTGCAAATTAAAAAAAAAAAAATTCTTGCTGGACCAGATGCCCATGTTGACGGTATTTTTCGCCTTCATTTACTGGACTATACCCGAATCTATAAAAATTGATATTTTCGCATATAATACAAAATATCATTGAATCCAAAAATGTTTTGCAATAAAAAAGGTCTTTTGCGTTTTTTTCGTCCGAGCAATGGTTTGTCCGGAAAAATTCGATAAACTGAGTATGTGTTTTGCATCCGCGCGACTCTATTTTCTGAAGCGCTTCGAAGTACATTATCTACTGTACAGTTGTAATGTAATATATAAATAATTGTAATAGGGCGTTTTGAAGAGGGAAGTGTCAGCTTTAGGATGGCATGTTTTTTGTTATAGCGCATAATCATTTTTAGCAAATTACTTATATACAGGGTGGTCCTTAAGTAATTGTACATAGAAGTACAGTACAATATTCACTTCAAAATATTGCGATTGGATAATAATCATGCAGTTAATCACTAAAATGTGATTATCTCCAAAACCGTTAAGATTTGGGGATACTAACGAGTATACCTTTTATTTGTTGTAATGTTGTGGTTTCAATTATTTTTTACAAAAGTAGCGCTGATGTGAATGGCAAAAAAGTTTTGCGTACATTTATGCCGCATACGTGGCCTATGTGGAGCCCTCTACAAAATACATCGAAATAGGTACAAAATTATGATTTCTCATATCAAAAAACCCCCAACCTCAAATTTTTGTGCATATATGTCAAAAAGCGTTAAAGCTATTGTAAAAAACGAAATTTAAAATTTCATGTTGAACACCCTGTATCATTCTTAATATGAACATTTTATCAAGGCTAGTTGGTTTAAATCGCAATATTTGAAATATTATATTCTAATCAAAAACCAAGTATCTCAATAAAAAATATATTATATAATAAGGCATTGAAACAATGTTTCGAAGGATGGAAACTGTTATTCAGGAGGTCTGTTCCATAAATAAAGTTTACAGATAATTAATTTTCTCCACGACTGAATAATAACCCACAAATCATTTTTACATATTTAGCTGCATAATGATATAAATTCTTCACACCAGTGAATAATAAAAAGAATTCACTCTCCTTAGCCAATCACATTCTATTATTATCAGAATTCCCGCTAAAATGAATTAAAATGAATAAATCAAATCGTCTCTTTAAAACGTCAAATACCTAAGAACGCAAATCGCTTCTGCCAGCGCGTCGTTTGAAACGTCAAAATAATTATAAAATCATAATTTTACGTATTATAAGAGAAAAAAATGGACAACAGTAGCGATAGTGAATATGTACGTCTCCCGGAATTAATTTCATTTATAAATGTAAGGGTTCCGATTAAAAATATAAGTTACGTATATATATTTACTCTTTACATATTTATAAATATGCTCTATAGCCTAGTGGTGGTTGACTATGGCGCGGACGATCGAGGTTCGATCCTCACTGGAAGTTTTTTCTTTTTAGTCGTGGAGAAAGTATAGTCTTTTACTTGTGTAGAATGGCTATTATTCACTTGGATGATTCCAAAACTCACTCGCTGCGCTC
>CAJUYH010006478.1:16127-36140 GCA_910591685.1 Galerucella tenella | reverse complement strand
CGAGTAATCTAAGGGTTCTGATCTGTTTGTATTAAGTTTTTCTATTACCTTTTGTTTAATTTCTTCGTTTCGTTTCTTTATTTTTTCGTATAATAGTTTACTTGTTTCTTTGTGATTTTGGACGTATTGAGATATGACTAAATGGTTGTTTAGGTCAAACGGATCTGGATTGTTTATGTGTCCCTTTGTAATTTCAAAAGGTGTATATTTAGTAACCGTGTGAACTGAATTATTATAGCTAAGGATCGCGTGTTTCATTATTTGATCGGGGGTGAAATTTTTATTGTCTTCTTGAATACATCGATAATGTTCTAAAATACTTGAGTGAAACCGTTCAACGGGTGAATTAGAATTACTGTTTTTTGCTGTCGTATGGTGTAGTTCGATACGATGAAGTTTGCAAAAGTCTTCTAGATCAAAATTTTTGAATTCTATTCCGCTATCAGTTGTGATTCTTTGGGGTAGTCCATGGTGCGTTATAAAATTTAATAATGAATCTACGGTGGAAAAACCTGTAACACTTGATATAGGGTAGGCTTGTCCATACCGGGAAAATGAATCGATTATTGTTAGGTATGATTTGTTTGCAATTTTAAAAACATCGGCATGTATATGTTCAAATGGTTTAGAGGCAGTAGGGGTTAAATTAAATTTAATAACAGGAGGGTTCCTATCGTATTTGTTTTTTAAGCATGTTTCGCAGTTATTTATGAAAAGTTCTATTCCTTCAATCATTTTTGGCCAATAATATCTACAACTGAGAGATGTTTTGACTTCGTTTATGCCTCTATGTCCTGATTTGTATACATGATAATATTCTATTTTTTCTTTTTGTTCGTCAATTGATTGAATATCCGTAAGGGTTTTAGTACACATAATAAACTTAAATGCAGAATTCTTAAATGTATTTTGTGCAGTTACTATAAATATTCGAGATAGAGATTCATTTTGAAAATAAAGAGCGTAATTTTGACTGGGGTTTATGTATTCTTTGATAAATTTTATTATATTCGATTCTATTTCGACTATTGGCAATGTAACGTAAAGACGAATGTTTTCAAATATTTTTTCTCTTTTTATTTTAAGAGTATTTGTTTCTCCACTTGTAAAATATAGTTGATTTTTAAACATATTTAGTGGTTTTTCTGATATTGGAATTGCTAAAATAGGATTTTCGGCGGATGTATGCACGGTTTCAATATCATTATCATCTGGATTTGACTTTTCGGTTAATGTGGATGAATTTATTCTAATTTCCGATTCATTTCCATCTAAAATACTTGTAATATCAATATTATCCAAATTTGGTAATATATTTTCGGGTTGGCGATACTGATCAATCAGTTCAAGTTCTTGATTCACGATTTCGTCAATGTCACCTAAATTAACATCAATTGATGCAGTTTCTAATGCGTTAATATCGGGGTAGCGAGATAATGCGTCTGCTGCTTTATTGCTTTTACCTTTCAAATATTTGATGTCATAGTCAAATTCTTCGAGCTTTAGTCGCCAACGCACAAGGCGTGAGTTCGGCTCTTTTAAAGACATAAGCCATTGTAAGGGTTTATGATCTGAAAATATTGTAAATTTTTGACCAAACAGATATGGCCTGAAATATTTGCAAGCCCAAACAATTGCCAATAACTCTTTCTCGATAGTTGAATAATTGATTTCTGCCGAATTTAAAGTTCTACTAGCGTAACAGATAGGGTGATTATTTTGAGATAGGATAGCTCCTATTGCATATTTTGAAGCATCGGTAGTTAGTTCGAATGGTTTATTGAAATCGGGATATGCCAACACTGGCTCTGATATTAAGATATTTTTACAAACATTAAAACACTCAATAAACTCTTCTGAGTGCTGAATGGTATTATTTTTCTTTAAACATATTGTCATTGGTTTAGTTAATTGCGCAAAATTTTTTATGAATTTTCGATAATAGCCGAATAGTCCTAAAAACGATTTAATGTCCTTAGCAGTTTTAGGAAGGGGGAAGTTTTGAATTGCTTTAATTTTATTTGGGTTAGGCTTTATTCCTTGTGGGGTTACAAGGTGGCCTAAGTATTCGACCTCTTTGCGAACAAATTCGCATTTGTCGATTTGTATTTTAAGCTGTGCTTGACGTAGTTTCGAAAACACTAACTTTAAATTTTGGATATGTTCCTGGAGGCCAGTACTGAATATGATGATATCGTCCATGTATACCATGCATATTTTATTTTGAACATCTTTTAAGACTTCGTTGACAGCTCTTTGGAAAGTGGATGGTGCATTTTTCAACCCAAAAGGCATTCGAAGGTACTCGTAGTGACCTCCGTCTACGTTAAAAGCTGTCTTTTCGATCGAGCAATCACTCATTTGTATCTGATGAAATCCACTTGCCAAATCAAGGGTAGTGAAAAACTGAGCTCGCCCTAATTTATCTAAAATATCGGATATGTTTGGAAGGGGGTATCTATCACTGATAGTTTTATCATTAATTTTGCGATAATCGACGACCAATCTCCATTTTTGGGTATTGGATGCGTCCATTTTCTTTTTGACTATCCATATTGGAGAGCTCCAAGGAGAACAAGATGGTCTGATTATATTTTTATCTAGCATGTCTTGTACCTGTCGTCTAATTTCCTCTCTGTGTATGTATGGATATCTATAAGATTTTGAATGAATTGGTATTTCGTCTTTTGTTTTAATTACATGTTTAACATTAGAGGTGAAAGTTAACTTATCTCCTGGTTTGAGAAATAAATCAGAATATTCTTTACATAATTCAATAATTTTTTGTTTTTCTTCTCTATTCATATGATCCGTACGAATAAGGTTGGTGATATCGTTAGATTTTACCAAATTATTTTCTTTAAAATTGTTAGAAAAACTTTCAAATTTGAATAATTCGTATTGTGAATTTTGGAACAAAGTGACTTTAATTGGTTTTATTAGTGTTATAGTTATTGATTTATTTGTATGATTTTGAACTTCAATAGGTGCAAATCCATCTTTTGCAGTACTTAATATTTGTGGTATAAATATGTTCTCTATGTTTTGAGCATCTACAATAATATCGCCATCATATATATCTACTGGTAAATTTTTTATACATTTTTCTCCCGGGTCTATTGAAAATGAAAATTTAATGTCGTCTGCTTGTCTATATTTGAATGGTAATTTTATATTAGGTCCAACTAATTGTTGATTTTTTAGATCAATGTTCAAATTCATACCTATTAAATCTTTAATACCTAAGATTCCATCGAAATAATCGTGAAAATCATATAGTATAAAATCAATATAGTAATTTTTACATTTTAATTCAGCAAATGCAGGTACATGTGCTTGAAATCTGATAGTTTTACTTCCTATACTACTAGATATAACAGTATTGGAATGGTAAATTGTACTTGGAAAATATTTCTCAATTATAGACGGTTTTATTATTGATCTAGAACTGCCGGTATCGATTAATAATTTAGCATTGGGATTTTTAATTTCTATGTATGGTAAGGGATTAACAGAAAACGCGTTTATTTCTACTACGTCTTCTTTCGGGATGGTCCCGCCATCTGAAAATTTTCGTCAAAATAATGTTCGTTGTTTGTATCGGTATTGTCAAATTCTGTTTCGTTATATTCATTATATTGATTAGAATCGTGACCTGAATTATTACACTGGTTCACATATAATTCTTCGGAAACGAACTTTGGTCTAGAATTTGGGTTCGATTGAAAAAATCTATTATTATTGATAGGCTTTCTATTTACTTCGGTAAAGTTCCGCGATGTTGTTGACATCGGTTCAGGTTTTGGTAATTGGTTTTGTTGACTTGGGTTAGGTTTAAAAACGTTTCTGGGTGGACCAAATACTTCTCGATTTGTGAAATACCTTTTATTTTGTGGAATAGGTTGAACATGTATTGGCTGATTGGGCCAATGTTCCCTATTCTGTACAATATTTGATTGATTGGTTTGATAGTTTTTGTTAAGTTGTGGTTGATAATTAACGGATCTGTTATTTGGTACAAAATTTTGATAGTTATTATGGTATTGATTTGGGTTTGAATTATTTTTATGAAAATTTCGTGACTGTGTATATTGTTGATTTGTATTATTATTATTATTAAATCTATTTTGTGAGAAATTTCTATCATGTAAAGAACCGTACAATCTCTCGAAATTTTCAAATTCTGTGACATACGCCATAGCGTCTTCTAGAGTAGCGGGTTTTCTTAAGTGCATATTATTTTTTAACGTTCCGTAGCAGCCAGCAATAAAAGTATTTAACGCGGTTTTATCATATTGATTTATTTGGTAATTTATATCGGCAGGAGTTATATTTGGATCGTTACTTATTCTCTGAATAACACTACTACGAATTAACTGAAGTCTACTTCCAAAATCTATTAAATGTTCACCTTTGAATGGTTTGGCTCTAATCAACTCTTGTACGAGACAATCTAAGTCCCTTCTATCAGCAAAACATTGTAATAAGGCAGTTTTTAATTTTGGCCAAGTATTTAATTCTACTCTATTACCTATCATGAAGGCTGCTCTACCTTCTAATTTCTCTTGAATACATTCTATTATATGAAAATTCAGTTCAGCATCGTTATATCGTCTATAAGTTTCTATTAAATGCTCACATCTAGTGATAAATTTGTTCAAATGATCACTATCACCGTTAAATGGTTTAATATTTGCTAATTTGGATTTGAAAAGGTCCCAGTTCATTGCAGGGGTAGCCATTTCTATAGAATTAATTTCTTTCGGTGTCGAAATGTTATTTTCGCTTATTGAAATATTATTAAGTGATTGCAAAATTTTATCAAGATTATCGTCGTTAACTTCGCTCATAAATAATCGATTTCAGATCAATAAATTCTTAGTTACTATCTTTCCGAATTCCAATGAAAGGTATAGGAAAGGCGAGAAAAGGAAAATTTGGCACTTACGTTACAGAAGAACAGGCTTCAAAAATCTTCTTCTCCGACTCTTTGTTGGTTCTCGTCCAGATGTATCCAGCCACAAAAGGGTGAAATAAATGTTCGTTAGAATTCGCGTTTAAAACGTTGAAACGTTAAAATCGTGAAAGTCACTACACTTTTAATGTTCTACAGAAATACCGACAAAACCGGCACACACTGTATGTTTCAGAAGAGAAAAAAAACTTTCTAATATAGCTCGCTACTTTTCACGATTTGCGCGAATCCTACTGACTGCGCCAATTATGTATTTCAATTCAAAAATTATCTTTTTAAAAAGAATTTTATTTTATTTATTACAAGTTTACTGTCAGAGGATTGAACAAAGAATAAGAATTTTATAATAGAAAAGTAACTAGTAACGTTGACTTGATAAGATAACCAATTCCTAGGATGACATGTGGGTGTGCTGATGTAGGCAGAAGTGTTGCATGTAACTCGCAGCACATTTCGAACACTTGCTATTAGAATCCATTGTTGATATTTGATTAATTAAATTTAAAAAAATATTTTCAATAATTTTGTTATTTATTTAATTTATCCGTCAAAATTATTTTAAACCCAAACAAAATTATATGGCTATGTACCCATGTCAATGCCTTTCAAACGAGATATCACTTGCCATAAGGTCCTATTTAAAATTATTGGCCAGGATGGCGCTGTGACGTCATCTATTACTATCACGTCACCTGTTGCCATTTGTAGAGAAGTTTACAACACTTAATTTTCACCCTCCGAGTCTTATTAATGTAAGTGTAGCCGTTCAAAAGATACGAGGGGGGGAGGGGACTTTTGAATGGCACTGTATATGTTTTGTAAAATAATATTCTAGAGTAGTATCTTAAGTGTCAGACACTTTCCATAGACCGAAACTTTTGTCAGACGCTTTAAAGCTCCACAAAAAATAAATAAACTTTATCCATTTTCACATGTCTGACTTTCAAATATGTTATCAAATATTCCTAAGTCATATGTGCTCCAACAGGTCCGAACTATACATGCATGAAGGGCATGATGGGCACATACGACTGAGACATTGTGAGTTAATATATTAAAAGAAGGAGAACCGAGTTACTATAGACGTCTCACTCGCTCTGAAACGCATTCATAGTGCTCTCGCACTAATAATCCCGGCTGATAATTTTATGTTTGGGGGCTGTTCGGTCATTACAATTGGTCTGACTAACGAAATATAACTTAGTTATAGTTGCCTTGTTAACATATTAGAAAGTCAGACATGCGAAAATAAATAAAGTTTATTCATTTTTAGTGGAGCTTTAAAGCGTCTGACAAAAGTTTTGGTCCACGGAAAGTGTGTGACACTTATGATACTACTCTAGAATATTATTCTACAAAACATATTTAAAAATCAGACATACAAATTTAAGTGGAGTAAACTTATTTTTAGTTACCTTTCTCACCTGATACCTGCACAGGTGCCCTTAGGCTAGCTCCACAAACACACAGGTATTCAAAGTACACGAGATGCTACTGAGAACCTAACATTTCATCTATTTGAAAATAAGTTATGTCTTATCGCTCAGGGATATTGTACTATTAGCCTAGCACAAAAATTTTCAGGTTCATCTTAGAATGGAAATTCTGAACCTTTTCCACTTTTCCTTTTTTTCTGGTTTACTTTTCTGGGATTCCTGTGAATAATGGTGTACGTCCAAGCTCATTTTTGGGTTCCGTTCTTCTTATAGTCATTAATCATGACTTGAGTAAAATCTTGAGTAGTTCGTGGATCTCCATTTAACGCTGGTATTATTTTAAAATGGAAAACTTTCTTGGAAAATAAATTTACAGACACTTTTTCTCTTTGTCTCACTTCTAGGCAAAGGCAAATGTTTATAGTTCCAATTCAAGATAGAAAAATTAAAAAAAAGCAGTTTCCCCAGATTTATTATCACATTTTTTCAGTGTATCTCCAATAATTTCGTGTTTAGCTTTTCCATTTCCCTAATGTGGTTTGAATTTTTTAGTAATTCCAAATACTTTATACACATTCACACATCAAACAAATGAGGTTTCAGTAGAAAAAAAAAACAAGACATATTTTCTAAACCTTTTACCTTGTGTTTGTCACTGTTTATTTTTCAGATCGTATCACCGATTTTCATCATTTGTCTAGTTAATTAAATTCCAGGAGCATGTTGAAAATATGCTCTTATCTTATATATTCATCTCGCTTTTTGATAACGGAATAACTGGGTCATCGACTACGAAAATGACTCCCATGTTATTTATTGTTAAACGCGGCGCTTTTATGCACAAAAATAATCAATTTATAAATATATAAGTAGTAAGAGATAGTAGGAATTGGGGGACATAAGGTGGGAAGAGAAGAGTGCAATAAAGTGTAAAAAAGAGGAGAGGAGGAGTAGAAGGAAATAAGAGTGAAAAAGAAAGGTGAAGGGAAAGAAAGAAGAAGAGAGCTGGAAAAATAAAACTATAACCAGAGAAACAAAATGGAATAATGGAAGAGAGAAAAAGAGGGAAGTGAAATGGAGAATGAATGAATAAAAGGGTATAGAATGCTGGAAAGAAAGAAGGTGTGAAATGGACGGCTAGTAAAAGAGAGGTGGAAGAATAATTAAAGATCCAAGAGGGAGAAAAGAAGTAAAGGAAGATTGGTCATAATGTTAGAAGGAGAGGACAGTGACCAAAAGTGTAAAAAAGATATAAAGAGGTAGAAAAACAGAAGGAAAGTAAGAGACATTTAGGTTAAGGGATGAGAACGAGAATAATCAAGGAATGAAAAAAAGCAAAAGACAGGATTGAATGAAAAAAAGATTGAAAAAGAGATGCACCGAATGGTAGAATTAGAGTAGAGAAGTACATTTTGGGGATGCTGGACGGAAATTAATGAGAAGGAGATAAGATGATAATCAATAAGGGGATTCAGGGAATGATAATCAATAAGGGGATTCAGGGAACAAAAGACTAGATGATGGGAAGAAGGAGAGAGTAAATGATTAAGGAAGAGGAGAAGACTAGAAATGAAATGCTTGAAGGATGAAAAAGGGAAGCAGAGGATGTGAAAGAAGAAGATATAAATAAAAATGAGAAAAAGAGGAAAGAGAGAAAAATGGTTGACGAGATATAGAAGAGTGGGTTGAAAAGAAATTTGGGACAGAATACCTGAAAGGGGAAATGAGAAAATCGAATACAGAAATAAAGAAGACGAAGAAAGTGGTTAGAGAATAGAAGGCGGTAGATAAAAAATAAATGAATGAATGGTGATGAAATGAAATTGGGAACAGAATAGTAGAAAACGAGGGAAGAGAAAGATGGAAAAAAAAGATTGAAAGAAAGAGAGGAGAAATGAAATAATTTTAAGATGAAAAATGCAAGGAAAGAAACTGTGTTACAATAAGAATTAGAGAAAGTGTGGAGAGAGGAAGAAGTAATAGAAAGAGTAAGAGAAAGTTGAAAAGAAAAATAGTGGAGTAAAGAATTAAGTGAAATAAAGATTGTGAGATGGAAGAGTAGAAACTGCGACTAGGGAAAGATAAAAGGAAATGAAGAGTTGGAAAGGAAAGATTAAGGAATAAAAAAGGGTAGAACAGAAAAAGGGTGAGTGAGAGAAATACAAAAATGGAAAAAGTAGGAGAGGGAGAGGAAGGGAAATTTGCGAGAAAAAAGAAAATATGAAAATTAAAAAACTTGCTTTTTTACAGTCTGTATCTAATATTGAATTTCACATGCTGGTATGTTTACGTCTGTTTTATTGTTGGTTCTAAGGCGAAATATTCAAATTCCTTATTAATTTCAAGACAGAGAAATGGTAATTTAAAAATCATGATTCATTCTGAACGCAAAAAATTTGAAAAACTTTCACCATCCAAGTTCGTCTGGAAAAATAATATAAATTTAAAGTAGACAAACCGAGCAATTTAAATTAAGTGTCTTATATAATATGGAATTCGTAGTAATGACATATAAAGGCACAGTAAATTATCCTCATCAACCTCACCTATTCACTCACCCACCCACTAGGCGAATCAATTGACGGCGCTTTTTATCGCGATCTTAGAATTCGCTTGAATATGGAGGTAAAGCTTTCGAGAGAAAATTTTATTAATGGAATTTGATAAAAATGACTCAATTGCGTGAAAAAAATTCACTGGTTAACTTCAAATACCAAATATAAGTTCAAATGAACTGTTTATAGGTTGTAGCTTATTTTCAACCAGTGTTTTATAAACATTCTGTGTAATACAATGCGACAATTTAATTCCAACGTTTTATTCAAGCATTTAAAAAACCTCTAAAATCCTTAGGGTGGCTAGATTATAATCAGCGTAGAATGGTAGGTACTGGATAATTTCCGTAGAAAATTGGTACATGTTTTCATTTGTACGGAAATAGGCCTTGATGGTTACAAAAATGTCTATTCATTTCCGAGTTCATCAAAAATTTGTATCCGAGTTTCCCTAAGTGGCCTCGTTGATTGTAGAATATTCCGAACGCTTTTTTGCATTCGATTTGTCGATCTTTTTTTATTAGTAAACACTCATGGACAAAAAGGAATTCCGATGAATTAGGTATTCCCCCCTCGAGCTCTATTTACTGCTTGCATTCTTCTAGGCATGCTGAAAAGTAGATTCTTGAGAAATTGTGTTCCACTCATCTTGTGCAGCAATTCGAATCTATTCTATTTTACTTGGAGCATAATTTTTTTGTCCTATGCGGCGTTTAAGATAACCCCACATGTGTTATACTGGATTTAAGTCAGTGCCATATGGTGGCCAATCTAATCTTTTAGTTTGGACCGCATCAAGGTATTAAGTACTAGTACAGTAAATGAAGGGACAAAGCTCCTGAAAAGTCCCTGAAGACTTCACTTTGACCGCTTTTTTAAAAAAAATTTCAAGTACGAACGAGCTGCTATAAATGATAGTAACAGTAAGATAAGTAGTAATCATAACAGTAAAGTAAAAACTCATAGTATTTCACAAGTAACACACAATTAAAGATAAAATAAACAGTAAAGACATACAAAATAAAAACAGTAATACAAACAATGACGAAACAAAGCACAAAAATAAAGGACAAAACAATGAGAATCACAAAAACAAGAATAAACAAAGCAACGATAAGACAAATATAATATGGAAAATAGCGACTTGGAACATCAGAAGCTTAACAGGAAAAGAAAATGAACTAGAAGATGAATTTGAAAAATTGGGTGTGGACATATTGGCAATTACAGAAACTAAGAAAAAAGGGCAAGGGGTTTTAGAAATGGATCACAAGCATTTGTTGATATATAGTGGTGTGGAAGAAAATCGAAGAGCAGCAGGAGGAGTCGCTTGCATAATACACAAAAAAACGAGATAAAGAGATACATAGCTGGAAAGGATGGTCGGAAAGAAAACTAACAATAGAGATAAGAAATAAACAGAAAAATAAAACGATAGTAGTTGTATATGGACCAAACGAAGATGATAAGAAGGAAAAAAAAATAAATTCTGGGAAGAATTAACTAGAATAACTTCAGAAACCAAAGGAGAAATTTACATACTAGGAGATTTCAATAGCAGAGTAGGTAAAAATGACGAAATGTACGCAGATCAAATTGGAGCCTATGAAGAGAGCTACAGAAATAATAATGGCAAGAGAATGTTTGACTTTTGCGTCATGCACAACCTTTTGATCACCAATACATTTTTCCAACATAAAGATATTCACAAGTTCATAAGAGAAGTAAAAAGTAGGAATGAAAAATCAATAATCGACTACGTACTAGTGGAAAAAAGTAATAGAAAAAATATAATAGTCACTAAAGTCCGAAGAGGGCCCGATATAGGAAGTGACCACTTTGTAGTAATATCTTACATAAAAGAACAAAACTATAGCAAAGTTGATATTAGAAAAGAAAATGTAAATAATAGAAAACCAGAAATTATAAGATCGTATAAACTGAGAGAACCAGTTACTGCGAAGAAATACGAAAGACAAATAACAAACAGACTAGAAGAAATAAAAATGGAGAATGAAGAAAACATTGAAAAAATATGGAATATATTCAAGAATACGATACTTACTTCAGTTAAATAGATATGTGGAACAAACAAACAAACACATAAAAAGCAAACAGCATGGTGGACGGATGCAATAAAGAAGCAAGTTAAGAAGAAGAAAGAAGCATGGAAACGCTATCTTTCAGAACAAACAATAAAAAACTACGATGAATATAAAAAAGAAAGAAAAAAAGAGAAAATTATTGTTAGAGATTCCAAAAAAGACATATGGGATACATTTGGTGAAAAGATGGAACACAATAGAATACCAGAAGTTATTTTATCGAGTACTGAAATCACTAAGGAAAGACAACTCTCAAAATATAATTAATTACATTCACAATAAAGAAGGAGAACTATTAACTGATGGAATAGAAATTGCCAACATATGGAAAGAATACTTTCAAGATCTACTGACGGATAAAAGCGACGACAAATATATACGACATCAGCAAACAAGAGAAGAAGAACAAGAAGAATAACGAGAAGAACAAATAAGTATAGATGAATTAGAAGAAACATTACAAAAACAGAAAAATGGGAAGGTGGCAGGATATGACAAATTAACGATAGAAATGCTCAAAAATATAGGACAACAAGGAAAACAAATTATGCTAAGTATCCATAGAAAATATGGGAACAGGAAGAAATGAAATAAGATTGGACCAGATCTCTCATAGCTCCGATATATAAAGATAAAGGCAGTAAAGAGGACTGCAATAACTGTAGAGGAATTACATTACTATGTACTGCCATGAAAATATTTGAACAAATAATAGACAAAAGACTATATTAGTATTCAATGACTTTTCAGGAGCTTTCGATATTTTCAGGTGCTCAATTACTGGACTATACCGTTCTAGAGCTCTCCTGGTGACGTGGTTTCGTCAATCTGGTTTCCATAACTAATTTCCAGTCTCTTGGCTGTTCCACACTGACATTTAAAAAATACTTTTTGGAAAATGGCGAAAACTTTACCGAAAAAACTAGCTCTGAAAATGAAAATTAGTTATGAATTTCATTGATGTCAAGGGTGATAGTATAATACTCTTATAACAGAATCTTTGAAGATGTAAGAACAAAGACCGTTCACTAGGAAGCAACAACTACTTCCCTGGCTATATGCCACGAAGGATATTGAATTACACTTCAAAGTTGAACGATTTTCAAAGACTTTGTAAGGCTTTATAGTAATTCTATAACCAAAATCATTTAAATATTAAACATCATTGACACTGTGGTACTTACTAAAACATGTTTACGTTTAAAGTGACAATATAAATTTAAAGTGTTCTTTGTCGTGGTATTTTTATTATTATTATTACTTAAGTACACTTCCTTTCTAGATGTTTCTGTGTAATAAAAGCAATGCAAAATTTAATAATAATAATTAAATTCACATCATGCATTACGTAGTATGCCGCTGCGAGCAAAATTTTAAAAGAACCTTGAGGTGATATTACGATTTCAATATACAGGGTGAAAAATTGTGTACCCATTACCTGAGTTTTGAAATCAATGTAAGTACCTACATGTATAGATCGTTTTTTATTTAAAAGAAATCTTGGGACATGCCACAAGATGGTATAATGAAAAAGTATAACTTTTCAAAGAATTTGTTACGGAATTAAGCAACAAAAAGGAATGGGATCCAATTGCCATTTCCAGACATGAAAAGAATGCCATCAAATACACAGATGGCTCAAAAATAAAAGAAGGCTCAGGATGTGGAGTTTACTCCAGAGGACTAAACCTAAGGATTAAGTGGGGAATGGGAAACAATACCAGCGTGGTTTAAACAGAACTCGCTGGTATTTCAATTGCCACAAAAGAACTAACCAGGAAAGGCATTTCTGGCAAAAACATAACAATTTGCACTGATATAGTAGACAAGCCCTATTAGCCTTGAACAGACAACGTGTTATATCGGGGCTAGTACTAGAGTGCCACCAAGATTTAGCTAACGCCTCGGCAGATAAGAATATTATCCTGTGGGCTAAAGGGCACGACAGGAGTAAAGGAAATCGCATTGCCGATTCTTTAGCCAGGGAAGCGGTTGGACTGAAAATTTTAGGACCCAGTGACACCTACGACCTGACGACTTCGACAATTGCGGAACTAGCCAAACGTTACACCCATGCTCAATCCCTTAAGAGATGGGATGGAATCAAAGGATGCAGTTTTGCCAGGATCACCCTAGGCGACCTTGGGAAGCTGGCGCCGAAGAAATATTTGGCAATGACCAGGAAAAACCTACGTTTAACAGTAGGATTTCTGCCACTGTCAACTAAGGAAACACCTACATACTATGGGACTAGTGGACACGCCTCTATGCAGGATATGTGAACAGGAAGATGAAACTGTCAGGCATGTTTTATGCGAGTTCCGGAGTTTTCGTCAATAAGAGAGTGTGTGTTCGGTGAGTCTTGGCCTAAACCTGCCGATATAAAGGAGATGGCTCCTATTGACCTGTCCACCTTCCTGAGAAGGACAGGATGGATGATGACCTAGGAGGACAACTCCTTGGAAGGATGTACAATGGGTCACATGTGGCCTAAGTGCTGTAAGCCTACACTTACCCTTCCGTACTCTACAAATACAGAGATACAGATGGTATACAGACACGGCTCAAAAACAATAGAAGTGACTGGGATAGGAATTTAGACTCCGTTCCACATAGGAAGAACCCACTAGAAGTCTAGAAGTTGCAGTCTCAAGGCTTTGACCGATATTGATGTACAGACATTGTTCTGTGCAGCTTCTTCGCGCATAGGACTGCAACTTCTAGACTTTTAGTGGGTTCTTCTTATGTGAAACGGAGTCTACAAGACAGGAACTAAACACTCTAAACGTCTGTGTAAAGAGTTTTAACATGTGGGATACTGTCGCATGAATGGATATACCTTTACTGGGTCAAAATAGTGAAGCAAGATGAGTGTAGATTATGTGGAATGGAAGTACCTTCATCCACATGCTTACAAATTGCACAGAAAGTCGAAATCCTAGGTACTGAATAGAAGAAGGACATTTACCTAAATTCAAGCCTGCAGATATCCTAAAATTTCTTATGGAAGTAGGATTAAAGGAGCATTTAGTTTCTGAAAGTAACGCCCCAATATACATGACACAAGCTGTATCACGAAAAGGCTCACATCATCTCTATATTTATACCTTTTATGGTACTTTTTTTGAAAAAAAATATTCAGTTGCTGAAATAAATAAAATGTCTGAGTGTATCAGTCAAATGTCGAAATATACAGGTATGATTTATTCAATATTGTTCAATTAAATTATTTTATCCAAATATACTACCATTTACCTAAATAATTTTGTTTGTTGTAAATAATAACTGGAAAACGTAAACGATAGCTGTAAATAATTATACTAAATAAATACACAATTAGTTATGTAAATATAGGTATATAAATAACTGAAATTTTAATGTATTCAATTAGTTTCGAAATTACTGTTTTTTCAACGTTTTATAGAAGTTTTACTTTATACTTTACAAGTAGAACATTTGATAAGAATCATCTCTGACCTTTGGGTTTGGTTTCCGGGGATGCGAAAAGGGATACCGAGGATATTGTGATGTAAAACTTCGTAAAATCGACTTTTGCGCTGTAAATTAGTTGGTTTTTTGAATAAAACTGTTTTCAGTAGTAATAACCCAAGGACATTGATAATTGTTCGAAAAAATTTTATGACAGATTTCGAAAGCTTGTTGCTTGGAAACAGACCGACGCCGTAGGCGGAGGTCTGTTGCCTACAAGCAACAAGCTTGAGAAAGTTGTCATAAAATTTTTGAGCATTTATCAATGTCCGAGGGTTATTCGGATAGAAAATTTTTTGCTAATCATAGTATGACAACCAAATCGTGACATTTCGGAATATTATATTCGAAGCTTCAAATCGAAATCATCAATATGTGTCCATAGCATGGTATCTTATAGTTGAAATAATACCCTTCTTGGTGTGAGTCATCAGTGTAATGTTGACATGATTGGATGAACTTGTTCATGTGATAAAAAATGAGGAAATTTGATTGGTTATTGGAACTGTCAATTTTAATAGCAAAACAAAATAGTAGGTATTAATTATCTTGTAGATTTACCAACCCCGTTTGACTTTGAAGTGCAATTCAACATCCGTCCGTGCCTATAGCAGAAAACTGTAATAAATAATACTTTAAAACTGCTTGATCCATCTCTAATAATATCATTCACTCAAATGAATCTACATATATTTATTTGGATACGATTTTTCGTTTCATTGATAAAATAAGAAAATCAAAATCCCTTCCATAAGGAAGCAAATAAAACTCACATGGATCAAAGTCGAGACAGTATAGAGAATACATTTATTATATTCAATCATATCTTTTGATTGGATGTCTTCTGTACAATCCATGTGGTATACTGTGTTCATTTGAAAAGGAGCCACCCTTAATATCTCAGATATACATATTAGTAAACACGTCAAATGTTAACTTAAGGGGAAGGTGCTAATGTCATAAACGTCAGATTCACCCCCTCCTTATTGGAGATATTCAAATGGCGTTAGGGAACAAACCATACCTCATTTAAAAGGTATGGTGAATCTCTATTCTATTCATCATATTTTTCCTTTGATACCAACCTTCTATAGTTATTTAATATTTGTTTAAAACGGGGAGTTCAAGTTGAATTTTTACATAACTCTTTTTATGAATAAAAAAAAGATTATTTAAAAAATTACTGGATTTATGCAACTTGTATTACATTAAGTCAATTTGGTCTATGTGTTATCTTCAATTCCAATGCTAAATTTATTGTTTTATATCATTTTGTTGCTTGAGTGATCTCTGTCCAAAAGAATTATCCCTATAATTTCTAGTTATAGTTTGTAGCTGTCATTTTGATACCTGACTACCAGTCTAAGATTATATAATAATAAAATATACTCTTATGTACCAAACGGCAAATTGTTACTCGATCTTGCTACCTTTACCTAACAGCAGAACCTAATATCTATTCATCTTTCTCGATTTTCAATGCGAATTCCCAGTGATACGTCAAATTTTTCATCCTTATCCAATATTCACATGAAAACTTTCTCCATCTTTAAAATTAATGGCTTGTCGATAACTTGATAGCACAAAGGTGACGTTACAAACGCAATGGCGAACTGTTCGAATGCTTTGAAATTTGAAATTTTAAATTCATATATTTGAAAATGTAGCTCAAATTACGGTATAAAATTGAGCTTAAATTTTTTTTTGCGTTATTTTCTTACGTACCCTCGTAATATTCAAGTTAGTGGGGCTGAAGAAACAAATTGTCCGGGCGAAAAAAGTAATTTTCTGCCTAAGCAAACACGTTAAGTGTTGAAAAGGATATTCTGGGAAAATTTCATTTTTAACGTAGTTTCTTAATAGTTATTTATGATACAAGTGCGTGAAGTTATACTTTTGCGCACGAGTTGCGAAAATGCAAGGCACGAACGCAGTGCCTTTTTCGCAACGAGTGCGCAAAAGTACTTCATACAAAACTTTATCTACGACCAAGAAAAAATAAAAAAATGTGCTCTGAAGGGGTTAAAGAACATAAAAATTAATTTTCTATAAACAAATATATACACAACGAATTCGAATTTCACGTGGTGTGCAATCCGAAGAAATGCATTCTTCTCGAGGCTCTTCGATTTAAAATAAGTTTAATTAAAATTTTAAATATAACAGAAAATATTTTTCACTATGTCTGACTCTTCTGTCAAAGGACCCCGCGCTTTTCTTATGACAAGTGGCGTTCCGTCAAATGTTATAAATTTTGGATATAATGCTGTACTCGACTTCTTGACCAAAAGTGTCCATGGGACCAATTCAATCCTTTGACTAGTTTTCGATATACATGGTATTAAAGTTGAAAAATCCTTGTTTTTCGTGACAGTGTAATTTTATTATTAACAAAGAAAAATGCATTTTTAATTGATAGTACCAATAATATGTTCTAGTTCATCGTAAACTTATACATAAATAGTTCAAAATATCAACATATACAGGGTGGGACTCAATTATACAAGGACGAATTTTTGGAATTCTAAGAAATTCTCATATTGAATGAAAACAAGGTCTGGCATCAAATATACATCAAATATACTAGTTCTAGAGGTATTCAATACAGGGTGATTCTTAATGCAACCTGAAATTAGTTTTTTTCTATATGAAATAAATAAGTTACACCATGTATTTTGAAATTAGTTTTTGATGTTTAAAACGTATTGGTTACCTAGATATCAGTACTTTTCTTGAAATACAGGGTGATTTGCACATACATCTTGTTATTAAACCGACAAAAATTAGAGAAAATACACATTTTCTGAATCACCCTGTATTTTATAATTAGATCCGTCAAAATGTTTAATTTATTTTGTTTTATAATAAGCTTAAAATAGTAAATGAGCTGAAAAGATTTCATAATCTTACTATGACCGGTTTTTCAGAAACGGGGTCCCGAGGGTAGAGTGCTCAGCAGAATAGGGATAGTGAACGAAATTATAATCACATTTTTATTTATGGATACATACCGAAGTGTACCGTACCATTGATAAAAAGATGAATGAATTACATACAAGTATTTAATCATCCTGTAGGCATGTACTACAGTAAATTAATAATAATAATAAAAGCTTCATTTTCTAAAAAAAATTAGAAAAATAAAAAGCCTGGAGCATAGAGAAATATTCTCTATTGCCTACAGTTTTGGCATTTTGACTTTAGTTTTATGGTCTAGTTTCGGTATGTCTGTTTTGGTGTATTTGTTATTTCGTTCCCAGTGTCTAATTTTTATTTTATTTGCTCCTGTCTGGATGGATAGACGAGCCATAAACTTTTCCAATGAGGAAATTGAATCTCTTTTATCATTAGTGTAGTTTTGTTTCGTTCCACAAAGTGAAATGGTCCAGCCGATTCCTAAATATCCTTTGTCGCCGAGGGCCTTCAACAATATTCATAGCATCATCTTCATCGTCGGTTGAAAGTTCCTCAAAAATATCTTGGATATCGTTTGTTAACATTGCAAAATTCAAAGAAAACAAAGTAAAAGCAATCAAAATATCCACAATATAATTAATTAAGGTTATAAATGCCAAATTGTTAACAGAACCGACAGAACAGAGCAATTATCAAATGATGAAAACCTGGTTTTTCCATAAAGTTAACTTTAATCGATACCTAGCTCTTCCACCCTCAGGACCCTGTTTCTGAAAAACTGGTCATAGTAAGATTATGAAATCTTTTCAGCTCATTAACTATTTTAAGCTTATTACAAAACAAAATAAATTAAACATGTTGACGGATCTAATTATAAAATACTTTCTATATATTTGGTAGTGAAATATTCTTTTACCTTCAATCACGCTCGAAAAGTTCTTCATTTCACAAAACAACAAAAACACATTCAACAATTATGCGAGCTATTTTCGCGCTCTATTCAGAAGACCGAAGTTCCAAAGCCCGACCGAACTCGAAGAATTTTGTATAGCGACTGCGATTTCTATGGAGTTGTAGTTTGCAATGTACAGCGCATCAATGCCGTTTGAAGTACGACAGAAGCAATAAACCCAAAAAAAAATTACAATAGGTCTATAAAATAGAGCGTCATGAAAAAAAAACTCAAAACTTTATTAACAATTTTATTTTAATTTTAACTTGCCAACTCGCATAAAAAGGTAATGAATATTTTAATTTGCTCTCTCCAGATATTCATAATCTCGTTTCAATCCCAATATATAGATTTCATCGCTCTTAAACACAGTTTTGTCTCAGTAATGAATTCTTTCAGTTTTAATGATGTTTCTTGGCAAAATTTGATAAAATTGTATATTGCAAATTGTGGATCTCGACCTTATGACCAAAAAACATCTCATGGGCACAAAATATGATTGATTTTCAAAATTTTATGGGCAAGTATTATCAGTAATAATATACTTAACAAGAGAGTGAGAATAAATTGAAAATAATTTGACAGATTTTTTGAAAACTTGTTGCGAGAGCCCGCAGGGCTCGAGTGGCTATTTCCAAATGGCAACAATTTTGAACAAAATATGTCAAATTATTTTTTAATTTATGGAACTTGCAAGATATATTTGACTGGATTATTTTTTGATTCACAAATTTTTACAATAAAAAAGATCAATAGAACTATCATAAAAGTATTGAAAAATTTAATTCTTTTCTTTTCATGTTATAAGCCCAATCTTTCAAAATCAGTGCCAGAGTAGCTGTTGTAGTAGATTGATCCAGAATATGATTTCTTTCTTTGGTGAAGGTCTTAAATTGTCTCCATATAGACTGATTACTTATTTTTCGAAGTAGTTTCTGAAATCTTTTTTGTTATTTCTGCATCACAAAAGGTACTAAACCGATAATTTTCACCCATTTTATATATCGCGTTGACACAATTAGGTAATTATTTTGACAACTATCTGACACTTGCTAGGCAAATAAAAACCACAGTGATTATTCCCGAGAATAATCACAAGAGATTTATTCCCACTATAAAAATGACATAATTGGTTGAAACTCACCCTAGTGACCAAAAGAATAATCAATAAAATTGACCATTTACCAAAAAACTAACAAAATGCGACATTAACTTGTCAAAACAATTATGTTTATTGTGTAATCACAGATTATAAAGAGAACAGATACGAAAGCTGACAGAGAACAGTAAAAAGAGAGAGAGAGAGATGGGTGGACATACCCATTTAAATCCTCATCGTGTTATGTCGACTCTGTTCGGGCTGCTTCGCGAAATTTGTCAACAGGGTTGTCAATTTGCATAATATTTCCTCCAACTCACGATCATAGGTCAAATATTTTATAAGCATTTTTTTCAAGTGTGATAGTTATACAGATACAAATATTCGATAATTACTTGTTTTAAATCAATTTTATCAACATCAGAAGAATTATAAAATTAAAAAGATTATAATGTATAAAAATCATACCATAAATATATACTTTTT
>CAJUYH010006478.1:0-16027 GCA_910591685.1 Galerucella tenella | reverse complement strand
CCTTCCCTAATCATGCTCTCTACTACGCCACTTATCTCCATCCATTCCTTCTCGCCCCTCAATATAATCTCCACCATATTTTCCCAATACACCGCCTTTCCCAGTCTATTTTCCAACTTCTTCAAAACTTCCTCGTTCGTCCAACATCTAAACATATGTCCCACATCATCCTCCATTCCACATCTCTCGCATCTCTCCAGTTTCTCTTTTCCCAATCTTGTGTTCACCTCCCCGAATTTCCGGTCCACCCAATTTCTCCTGCTCCCAGTCGCTCCTTTTAGCGCGCCCTCATACTCATCCCACCTTCTCTCCATTTCCTCATCCATCCATTCCTGTACTTCCTCTCTGATCGCACCCCTCCAGCGTTTCTGTCTGGCTCCAGCCATCAAGTCCAATGGATAGGACCTTGACAGCACCACTGCTGCCAGTCCACCCCCTATCCTGTACGCCTGCACCACCCTCAGGAGCATCCCTCTCTGCACCCGCATAGATAACGCCTTACAGAGTCTTTGAAAATCAAAGGGCAAAGACTGCTTGCTCCCTGGCTATATACCACGAAGGACATTGAGCTGCAGTTCAATGTCCTTCGTGGCATATGGCCAGGGAAGTAGTTGTTGCTTCTTAGCGAAAGATTCTGTGAGGCGTTATACAGGTTGTCCCACGAGGTTTTGGCCAGTATATATCTCGAGAACCATTTGAACTACAATATTGAAATTTAATGGTTATAAACCGTAAGTAGTATTACATATTTTAAGCAATCACCTACTTTGCTACAGTGTCACGTTTCGAGTCACGTGGTAAAATTTTATAAATTTCAATGAGACAACCTGTATATTGTTCCACTGCTCTAAAAGCCTCTCTTATACTAATTCAGCGATACTTATTTTTTTGTGTTAGGTACTCAGAAACGACAAAATAATTTTTATAAAGTTTTTCATTCGAAAAACAGATACAGCTAAAAAACAAAAAGAGTTGGAATACAATAACACTTTTACTACAGTTGATGCTCCAATTGAAGTCCACCTTCATCAATGCAGCATTCAAATCTACTGGGTAAATTTCTTGTGCATGCTGCTTCAATACTTTCTGGTGTAACAGATTGGCAAGCTGCTCTGATTCTGTTTTTAAATTATCTACATCATTAAGAGCTGTAACATAAACTAATCCTTTCAAATATCCCCAAAGAAAAAAATCTAACGGGATTATATCTGGTGAACGAGCCGGCCAATGTAATGTACCATTTTTCCCAATCCATCTGTCTTGGAAATACACATTCAGATGTGACTGCCGAATTTCAATATTGTAGTTAAAATAGTTCTCGACATATATACTGGCCAAAACCTCGTGGGACACCCTGTATAATAGTATTAAACTATTACCTTTGACATCTATTTGATAACACACTTTACTAAAAAGACATTTTATCTGCAAGAAACTGTAAATAAAGTAGATAACTCATTGGAAATGATCTAGACTTTTCGACAAAAAATTTAATTCATAGAATATTCAATGTGTTATCTATGCCTTCGACATTTTCTGTTTACAAAGATCTATTATACCTTTTCCTTAATTTTACACTATTCCTCTCCTTCAGTATTATTCTTAATTGAAAGAATTATGATATTTTCCTCCTTTGAAGTCAGAAAGAATTTAATATATTCCCCAGTCCGATGTATTTGCATCCAAAAAAAATTTAAAGAAAATTGTTGTGACGTTTTTATTCTGCTCGGGAATGCACGTTGAGTGTTTGTGTTTTTTTTATGTAAAAAAGCGAGCTGTAAAGAGGGTGCAATAAAAATAAAGTTGTTCCAAATAAATAAAAATGTCTTCTAGCTCGTAGAATTTATACGATGACAAATTCCTCTAAATAGTCACTTATCAATTTACCTAAAGGCAGATAGCCTGCCAGCTTTTTATTCCTTTTGATCACGAATCTAAGGGGGTTAAGGTGTAATGGGAAATAATATTTTTGTATATTATACAAAGTTGAGAATGAAAAAATTAGATAAACACGTATACTTTTATCGATCTGTAGTTCACACACGGAAAACAAGTTGATTAGGTACAAGGAAAAAATATTATTGGATAAGGACTTTTTTCTCTTTGAATTACCTTATTCTAATTGTCAAATGCGTAACCAGGATCAAAATAATCGTTCAGCCAAACTAGGCAGGTACGCTACAGGTACTTTCAGGCCATTGAACTGACTGCAAGACAAAAGAACATACACATTCTGTCAGATACCTCTTAAAGCACTGAACTCGAACAAGATAAAATATAAGTCTGTCTGCAATCCCTTGAAATACTAGGCAAAGAAAACAGAGTCATTTTGACCTGGGTGCCGGGGCAATGAGAAGGCTGACACTCTGGCAAAAAAGTGATCTATTTATCGGACCTGAACAATTTTTTGGCATTTCGGAAAGCACCGCTAGATCATCCATATAGCTACCTGGGCGAAGAGGAAAACCTACACGTGTACACGTACTGTTCAGACATATCGGGGCTGTCTCACTCGAGGTCGTCCATATACTACCTTTCGAGTACAAAAAATAAGAAGATCCTGGAATGGAGTATAACAAACCTACGCATTCTGTCGGGACTGCTTACAGGTCATTGCCGACTAAGTTACCACCTAAAGAAGATGAGACTTATTCAGACCTCGGTCTGTCGGTTCTGTAATTTGGAGGACGAAACGCGTAATTTGCAGAACTCGCTAACGCTCGTTTTGGCAAATATTACGCTTGTTGAACAATGTCGCTCTCTTTATAACGTGTTTACGTACAACTTTTTATCTAATTCCGCGCTTTCATAATATTCAATAAAATCTTCAATTAGAATGATAATATTGAAGTGGAATCAAATGGTGTTAGAAGTATTGTTACTATGATGTATTCACCCAGAAAAATGACTTACTTTAAATAACTGTGTCCTGAATAATGTTTGCAATGTTTATAAATCTCAAAATACTATTGATTTAAAATAATGGGTTATTTGTACAGTTAAAATAATGAAATAATTGTCAGTTTTGACAGTACCTACCTAATTGATAAATTATTCTTTGAAACTCATGTGGTATCTCTATGTTGAAACATAAACAGTTACGTAAAGTTTTTACCTAACTACTTTTCATAACTGATATATGAAGGTTATGAAAAATGTGACGTTACCTAACGTCAAGGGGTCACGTAAAGTGTCACATTTGATAGCGGAATTAGATAAATATCTATTACGTAACTAGTTATGAAAAGAGCGATATTGTTCAACAAGCGTAGTATTTGCCAAAACGAGCGCTAGCGAGTTCTGCAAATTAAGCGAGTTGAACAATGTCGCTCTCTTCATAACGTGTTTACGTATAACGTTTTATCTAATTCCGCGCTTTCATAATATTAAATGGAATCTTCAATTACAATGGTAATATTAAAGTGGATTCAAATGGTGTTAAAAGTATTGTAACTATGGAGTATTCACCCAGAAAATTGACTTACTTTAAATAACTGCCCTTAATAATGTTTTTTTCAATGTTTATAAATCTTAAAATACTATTGAATTAAAATTATGGGTTAATTCTCAGTTTAAATAATGAAATAATTGTCAGTTTTGACAGTACCTACCTAATTAATAAATTATTCTCTGAAACTCATGTAGCATCTCTATGTTGAAACTTTAACAGTTACGTAAAGTTTGTACATAACTACTTTTCATAACTTATATATATATATATATATATATATATATATATGAAGGTTATGAAAAATGTGACGTTACCTAACGTCAAGGAGTGTCACATTTGATAGCGGAATTAGATAAATAACTATTATGTAACTGGTCAAGTTCGAGCAAAACGGATAAACATATAATTGTTGTTGTCTTGCACCACCATTAAACTTGACAATAACCTTCTTTATTTATATTCATATAATAATGAAATGTTCGAACGTTTTGTTGAAATAAGATCAAGGGAATTGAATTCTTATTGTAAATATTTATAACATATTATTATATTGGGCCAAAAGGCATCACACATAGTAAATCGTTGCGAGATTCACGATAATTATCCTATTTGTATTTAGCATTATTTTTCTGTTCCATAGAAAATAATTTCTACTACTGCCTCGCTATGTACGCCCATGCTAATTGGTAATTCCAATTGGAATGAATTTTCTTTTTCTATGTCTTTACTGTAAAAAGTCACGAAAGGTGTATAGAATCTCATTTGTAGAAAGTCGAAATAATTTCCGGTACTTTACGTGACATAAGAATTAAAATTTCTACAAATAACAGGCTCTTTAAGACTGATCTGTATTAATAGACTACTCGTATTGCTTTTTAACACGTCATTTGACCCGATAGCATATTTTTCAACCCTTAATTCTCCAAAAAATGTTGAACAAATTTGTTTATTCACCTTCGAGCCCCCCTGTAATCAGTCAATAACACACAGTCGGCATCAATGTAATGATGTCTATTACGCACGGTAAAAAAACGCACAGCTGTAGAGTAAATCGCACGGCTTCCTTAGCAACATCTTAGCAACTGTCAATAGACGTCACCATTTTATTCAAAATTTACTATTTGAAAACATTCGATATTGCCACGTTTAACTATGAAAATCCCAAAGGGCTGAGTATGTATTAATTATAATTGAAAAATCTACTTTTGATTATCAACAATATATTAATAATGATTAAACGTTAGTTCTTTAATGTCCTTCTTTCATTGGTAATAGAGTAATAGAGATGGAGGAGATGAAAGTTTACCAAGCACCTCTAATAATGTAACTGTTGTTTCTTATGCTTCAACAAGCAAAGGAAGCGATTTATGATTTGTGTTCAATAACTGTACTGTTACTATAAACAATTATTATAATAACTGATATTATGGAATTAAATGTTATACAATAAAATTATTAAAAATATCTATTGTTGATGTTGTTCAAGTATTATTAATAAAAGGATTATAAATACAAGCACAAGTAGGTCGTAGGTAAAGTATAGTACGTAACTACTGAAGCATGGAGAAGAGCAATCCAAAAACTGGAAAAAGGGACACAACAAACCCCAAATCCTTTAGACCAATTAGTCTAACATCGTTTGTACTCAAAACGATAATTGGTAACCATATTAGAACGGAAATCCTAGAGAGACTACCTCTCCACCCATGTCAGCATGCTTACCGGGAAGGCAGATCTACGGAGACTGCACTGGTACAACTGACGGAGGATATCCGAGGTGCTCTAGACAACCAAGAAACTGTAGTATGTGCATTTTTGAACATAGAAGGAGCTTTTGACAATACTCCACATGAGGCAGTCAGAAGAGCGTTGAACAGAAGAGGTGTAGACAGCACAACATCCAAATGGATGTCGGAACTGCTCACCACAAGAATAGCAGAGACGAGGAAGAGCAAAGACATTGTCTCTATCTGCACTACCAGAGGATGCCCACAGGGAGGAGTAGCATCCCCATTAATGTGGAGTCTGACGGTTGACGAACTCCTGTGTGGTTTGACGGATCTCGGAATATCCTGCCAAGGATATGCCGACGATATTGTCATAACAGCCAGGGGGAAATTCGAAAACACCCGATATTGTACAAAAGGGTCTAAACTATACAAATAGCTGGTGTAGGCAAGTGGGACTTGACAAAAACCCCACTAAAACCATTCTGATAGCCTTCACTAAGAAAAAAAACTCAATCTCAAAACCATAAAACTTGATGGGAACGAGATTGAATGGAGACAAGAAGTCAAGTATCTAGGTTTAACTCTAGACAGTAAACTCATGTGGAACACACAACGAAAAGGAGATTACATACAAGGCAAAAATGGCAATAATGGTGTGCAGAAATCTGGCAGGAAGAAACTGGGGCTGTAACCCAAAAATCCTAAGCTGGATGTACACTGCCATAGTGAGACCAATCATCACTTATGGAGCCATTGCGTGGAGTAGTAGAACTAGCCTATTGACGACGAAAGAAAACCTCTCCAAAATTCAAAGACTAGCCTGTATATGCATTACGGGAGCAATGAGAACATGTCCAACGGCAGCTATGGAAGTGATTCTCAACCTCACCCCTTTACATATGGTGGTGGAAAGCGTTGCAGAAAGAACAAGATACAGACTAAGTAGAGATGGAATTATTAAGAAAAACCACCTCCTCACTTCTTAGAAATCAGACAACCTGGGACATGCCACAAGACGGTATGATGAAAAAGTATAACTTCAAAGAAATTCGTTACGGAAATGAGCAACAAGAAGGAATGGGATCCAAATACCATTACCAGACTTGGAAAGAATGCCAGTCAATGGTACACAGACGGCTCAAAAGCAATAGGAGGAACTGGGATAGGATAGGAGTGTTCGGGCCAGGAACCAAACACTCTGAAAGCTTGGGAAAATCCCCAAGTATCTTTCAAGCGGAAATCCACGCCATAAGAAAGTGCGCCCAGTTCAATATTGATAAAGGATACAGAAGACAAAGGATTATCATAATGTCGGATAGTCAAACAGCCATTAAGGCTCTGAGCTCTTGTGTAATCAGTTCCAAAATGGTGTGGGAATGCCTAGACAAACTCAATGAACTAGGCGAGAACAACATAGTCACCTTACTATGGATTCCAGGACACACTGGAATAGAAGGAAATGAAATAGCAGATGAACTTGCAAGAGGGGGACTGAAATACCTTTCTGCGGGCCTGAACCCTTTTGCGGAATCAGCCCCAATGTAATATTGGAAGAAATAAGTAAATCCGAGAAAAAGAGAAGATCTGACCATTGGAAAGATCTAGTAGGGCTCATACAATCAAAGACTCTTCTGGGTGACTACAACCTGTTGAGATCAAAAGAATGCATAAGTCAAAGTAAAACTGCGCTAAGAGTTTTAACAGGGATCCTAACGAGACATTGTCGCCTAAATGGGCACCTGAAAAAGCTCAAAATAGTGGAGGAAGAAGAATGCAGATTTTGTGGAATGGAAGAAGAAACCTCCATCCACATACTTTCCAACAGCACAGCACTCCATAATCCTAGAGCACAGCACCTGGGAGATTACTGGATAGAAGAGGAACATTTGCCTAAGTTGAAGCCTGCAGACATCCTAAAATTCTTCCGGGAAATAGGACTAAAGGAACTACTAGTTTATGAGACTCTCCTCAGAAACTGAGTAGAAGTAAGGGGGCACAATAGATCTATTAGGCCTCAGTGAATGTCACCCCAAAAAACACAATACATACATAGTACGTAACTCGTCTTGTAAAGCATTTTACACACCCACGGCATTACGTAACTTTTCCATTCGTGCGTAAAATGCTTCTTACCACACACGTTACGTAATATACTATTACGCGGTAAGTGTAATGAAAATTACAAAATCGAGATGATAATATAAGGAAATATTTTTAAAAAATTGTTGTAACAATTTTGAGATACGGTTTGTTGAAAACTACAGAGTAAGAGTTGTAGATCAATACCTCCTTATACAGAGCATTTCAATGAACACTATCCAACCCACAAAATTCTGAAAAATTAAAAAAAACAAGTAAAAAATTATTTAAAAGTGAACATATTTGTGTTCATATGTAGACGCTATAACTTTAACCCCCTCCCCACTATGACTACTCCTCCCAATAATACTAAATTTTTCTATAATGTGTTTCCCTTGGTTTCCATACTATAATATAATCTAGCCTCAAATAAGTTTCTAATTTCTGGGGTTGGTGTTTTTTATTGGCAAAATTATTTGCATCAATTCTGTGTTATAAATTTTTTTAATCCTCTTGTAGAAGAGAATCCAGTACTGTATAGGGTGCTCCATTTAAAACATTGGGTGGGGTGACCATTGGGGGAAGCAGGTTAAAGTTATAACGTCTAATTATTATGAGGAAAAAGACGTTCCCCTTTATACAGGGTGTTTCATTGAGAAGGGGCCTAACTTTAACTGTGGCTGGGGATCGCCTTGGTGCTCACAAATTCCTATATTTTTTATGTGTCTCCTGCACTTTATAACCGAGTTTTATAAGTTTATCCCATTTCTTTCGAACCTCATAACTTCCGAGTTACCCTGTAGATTATTTTGGTACACGTAATACAGAGTGTTCGAAATATTGGAAACATATTGAATGAGTATATCCTAAGTACGGCCCTGTAATCACATTTTTCAGTGGTCTGTACTCGTAAACATACAAACTCAATTGAATTTCTAGGATGCTTCTCTAGATGCATTAAATAGATTCCATTTCAAGCTAAGAAATAAAAAAAAACCTCTCCTATACCATTGTTAACCCCCAAAACGTGCATAAATTATAACTTTGACTGTACATATTTGGTAGTAAAATTGTCTGCGGAAAAATAAAAAGGAAATAAGTAGATTCGATTGTTTATACTCTTTTTTCATTTTTTCGCCTGCAGAATTATGTGAGGTGGATAGTTTTAATTGAAACGCTCTGTATATTTATATGTTTTTGATTGAGAATATAATTTTCCACACAACTCGAACGTTTTTAAATGCATTGTCCCCCTCAACTCCAGGTGCTTCTGCATTTAAGCCAGTCACATCTTTCTCCCAGTACAAATTCTTCTATCATAAAAATTTTATTATAGTTTTTTGTTATTTTATTTCCTCGCTCTTTCACTCGTAAGAATATTAATTTTTGTTAATTAACTGAAAACTGAAAAATGCAATAGTGAATTTTGATATTAAAATTTCAAAACGAAGCCAGCAAATTACCTTTTTTTATCGATTACAAAATACGATCTACATTTTTACTTAATTTCCGATATTTTCCATCAATTGGCTTATATGAAAAGGCTTTCGCCTTGGAAATTCAATTAAAAATTGTATTTAAGCTTAAAAAAATTAACCAGTCTCTCTTCCATCTTCCATTTTTCATAAAAATATATCGTGGCAATTTTATAACCGTGGGTGTGATGTTTGATTATTATTATTTTCCAAACCGGCATTTAAATTTTATTTAAATTGACATTTTTGTCTCCTGCTGGGATCACGTCTTTCCAACAATAGCCACGAAGAAATTGCAACCGGCTAGAATAAGGCTTGGAATATTCATTTCAGAAAATCGTATTTCATTGTAATTATTATACTGTTAGAACCAAACAAATTAAGCTGTACTACATTTAAAGAAAAATGAGCTATTCCCAATGAGGCTCCAAATAGACAGGCGGGTAAATTTTAATTTTAGTTCCGTCGAGAAATATAAAAAAATATCATATTGAAGGGTGGGTGACCCCACAGTACTTAGGCCACAATTGGACTATTGTGCGTCCTTCTGAGGTTCAGACTTCCTTATAGCTCGTCATCCAGCATACTTGTTTGAAGTAGGCGATAACGTCGCCGGAAGTAAGCTCCCTCATGCTGGCTTTTGTTAGCCTGTACTCACCAAATAAAGAAAACCTAAATTGAGAGATTGTCGGACATTCACAAAGAATGTGTTTGACAGTCTCATCTTGTGTTCACATCCTCTACAAAGTGAAGTGTCAGACAGACCCAGTCTGCAGAGATGTTTTCGTAGATGGCAGTGACCGGTCAGAATACCCGTGGCTGTCCGAAGGTTCTGTCTGTTCATAGTCACGTATTTTTTGGCTACTTTGCTGTCCGGGTACTGCAGCAGTTCCTTGGCAAGCCTGCAACCTTCTGCATCGTCCCATCTACTCTTAAACTTTTCAAGGGAGTGTTCCTTTATTAGTTCAATCATAGCCGGCACCGACAGACCAATGAAAGTGCCAGGTCCCAAGAGTTTTTGGGAGACTGCTTTCCTGGCTAGTGAGTCGGCAATGTGGTTACCTTTCGATTTACTGTGGCCCTTGATCCAGCCTAGAGTGATTTCGTTGTTGCTACAAGCTTCCATCAGGGACAGGTGACACTCCAGTACTAGGCATGATGTGATGCGTGGTCTGTTCAGGGCTAGTAGTGCTTGTCTATTATCCGTAAGAAAGTGATTTTTATTACCTGTGGTGTTTCTTTCGGTAATCTTTTTTGCGGCGATGTAGACAGCAGAGAGCTCTATTTGAGCAACGCTGACATTACAGCCCATCGCCCATTTAATGTTTAGACTCAGAGATCTGGAGTAAATTCCACATCCTGAGCCCATATTGGTTTTAGAGCCATCCGCGACGATGCGGATTGCGCCTTCTTCTGATGTGTCTCGTGTGTTATATTTTTTAATGATTACCTTGTAGGACCCATGGAAGGCATCTGTATCTGTAGAGTAGGGAGGGTGAGTGTGTAGGCTCACAGCACTTAGGCCACATGTAACCCATTGTACATCCTCCCGAGGAGTTGTCCTCCTAGGTCATTGTCCATCCTGTTCTTCTCAGGAAGATGGACAGGTCACTAGGAGACATCTCATTTATATCGGCAGGTGTATGCCAAGACTCACCGAACACACACTCTCTTATTGACGATAACTCCGGACACTCGCATAAGACATGTCTGACAGTTTCATCTTCCCGTTCACACATCCTGCATAGAGGTGTGTCCACTAGCCCCATAATATGGAGGTGTTTCCTTAGTTGACAGTGGCCAGTCAGAAATCCTACTGTAGGATTTTCCTGGTCATCGCCAAATATTTCTTCGGCGCCAGCTTCCCAGGGTCGCCCAGGGTGATCCTGGCAAGACTGCATCCTTTGATTCCATCCCATCTCTTAAGGGATTGAGCATGGGTGTAACGTTTGGCTAGTTCCGCAATTGTCGAAGTCGTTAGGCCATAGGTGTCACTGGGTCCTAGAATTTTTAGTCCAGCGGCTTCCCTGCCCAAAGAATCAGCAATGCGATTTCCTTTACGAAAATCACCTTTGGCTAGTTTCGTATCCCGGTTAATGCTTGTGTATTAATAACCATCATTACATGATCGCTGCATAATATACTAATTTACACCATGGTGTTGAAGACATTTATAAGCCTCGCACTTTATTCCGCTCGAGGCAATCGGTCAATAATAATAGTCTTCACCACCTTGGAGTATAATATAATATTCCGTCTATTATTCACTTCCAGTCATACCAGAATTGTTTATAACTTCGTTTTTCAAATGGGAAACGCTCTATATTCACATATTTTGTTAATATTTCCCCATATCTATCTTGAACCGTTTTTGAGTTATAATGTTTTTTATTGGAAATAAGGAGTTACGCGATGATTTTGAAAGCCGTTTTTATCCCATCCTGTATAATAAAAAATGTGATTTCACAGTGTAAACTATAAAGTGGTATATCAAAAAACCGGAAGTAGCAAATAGATGGCGATATTTTCATTCAATAGCTCGCTGTTTAAAACCCGTTCATTCCAATTTCCATCCAGATATTTTTAATTAACCGTTTAGCTGCAGAACCCTGTATATCTTGAGCCCTCGCTGGTTTTTTTGCACTGAGTTAATACAGTATTATTTTGCATTGTTTTTACCATCTGATCCAAAACCTTTAATTTATATAAATTGGTACCTTTTTCTACGTAATATTTTTCAAGGAACTGTTAATTTAAACTTTTTTTGTTGCTATAAATTGAGCCACCTCTAAGTAGACGTCAACCTGAATTTTAAAGTGTAAACTCGCCATTATTCTTTATCTGATTCTAAACTTGGACGTAACTTCGCGTAAAATATTGAGAAACTTCGGAAGATGTGTCCGGATAACTCCCATGGCTTTGCCACTTCGACCGGTAAAGGGTTTGTTCTTGAATTCCCAATTGAAATTGTGTGAAACATTAATGATTTGCGAAAGTCGACAAAAAAAAATTATCTTCTTCTTAAAGAACTTTCAAGTGAATTTCACTCTTATTACACAGTTGTCAGGTTTACTTTTTTTTTCTTGGATTCCAGAAAGAAGTTGACTTCAGCGCCTATACTAAAAGACTTGCGATTTTAAATACGTTTCTCTCTCATTTGTATTAATATTTCGTACATATTTCTTCTGGAAATGTTTTAATCTTATCGCCTCGAGGGAACAAAATATCTGTACGTTCGCATTTTAGAAACAGCAAAGTTTTACTTCTATAAACGAACAATAATATGTCCCAAGTTCACGCCTCTTTGATTTCGGTCTCGACGTGAACGAGTTTTCAAAACTAAGTTTTAATTCATTCATTTCAAAATTAATTCAACCAGCCCAATGTAATGACTATTACTAAAAAAGCTTAGAATAAATGGAACACCTTGTATATTCGTTACTTCGAAAGTTATAAATAAATACGTGTCGTCAAATGCATATACAGTTTTTGGTAACACTTATCTAAGCGTTCCAAAACTGATTATGGAGCAGGGGAGTTGTTGAGAGTCATATTTTTTTGTGTTTTTGAAGTCGTTCTGATGCCGGGAGAACTGCAGCCTATTGACTTTATTGTACTCTACTCCCACATTTAGTCCACCCATCCAGTTATCCCTGTACCTTCGAGTAGACAATATAGGTCCATTGGATGTGTGCCATATACTTCAGGTGGCACATTGGCTTCTCGGATGATTGTTTGTCTCATCGAGTCCAGTGCCTCACAGTCAGATAAGATATGGGTTACGGTCTCGGTCTCCATGCCACAAAGTCTGCAGCTGAGGTCCCCGTTATATAACCCTATTTTATGCAGGTGATCTTTTACCGGGGTATGACCCGTTAGATAGCCTGTAATAATTCTTAGCTTATTCCCACTGATATTCAGTAGTTCTTCGGCCCGTTTTACACATTTGTAACCTATGAAGGTTTTACTGTGTACCTGCTTTGGAGTGTTCCTCCACTAAAGTCTATGTTGACTTTGTACCCATTTTTGTATTTGCCCTCGGACTACCTTCTTTTTGGACCCAAAAGCTGGTTCTGGTCCAACATATGCTGTTGCTGAACCTCTTCTCGCGAGTTCATCAGCTTGTTCATTTCCAGAAATACCGTTATGTCCCGACACCCACACTAATATTACTTTAATGTGGTCTGCTAGTTCATTTAGTTCTTTCTGGCATTCTTCTACCAGTCTGGATGTTACCTTGCGGCTGTTTAAAGCTGCAGGGGCTGCCTGGCTGTCAGTTAGTATGTTTATCCTATGAGTGTCAGTCCTATGTTTGTTAATTCTGACACATTCTAGGATAGCATAAATCTCTGCCTGAAATACAGAGGTATGTTCTCCTAGTGAGAGGGAGCATCTTGTGTTTATTTCACTATACACCCCTGCTCCTGTCCCTTCCCCAGTCTGTGTACCAGGTCTCTTCTCGGGAAAACTTCAGTCAGCTTGGGTCTTGCCAGTCCCTTCTGTGAGGTTTTTCTACCTTATAGTTGGGACTGGGGAGAAGTTTAGAAGCCATATAGTCTGTTCTCATATCTAACATGGTTCCACTTATGATGTCCTTGATGGATATGTGTCCTGATTTAACTATTTTGTTGCTCAGGCTGCTTTGCTGCCTAAAAGTCCCATCCTTGCTTCCCCCATTATCACGAGGTGTAATGGAGGGAGAAATAAGGCTTCTAGTGCTGCCGTCGGCGTGCTTCTCATGCACCCTGTAATACTGAGACGAGCAAGTCTTTTCACCTTGTCTAGTCTCATCATTGCATTCTTTTGTGTCGTCTTTGTCCACCAGACCAAAGACGCATATGTTATTATGGGTTTAACCACTACACTGTATATCCAGTGTATCATTCGCGGACTCAACCCCCATGTTTTTCCACAAGTTCGTCTTGCCATCATTAATGTGGTTTCCGATCTTGTTGAGAGTCATAGCAAATTTCAAAATTTCACGGTTACTATCTAAACTAAACCCACAAAACCATCCCCCTGGCTACGCTTGTGATTGATTTGATTTACGAACGTCTGCACCTTCGGTGTTTCCTCTGAAACAAAAAATAAACCTACGGAAGAGAAGAAGAGGTAAAATTCTCGCTTCTAGTTCAATGTACACTATTTCATTATTAAAGTCCATGCTTTTCGGCACAAAAACAGAAATAATTCGTTTATAATAGAAGAGCCCTCGAAAAGTTAATCTATCCAAGTGTTTTAAACTGCTTCCGCGCTGAAAACCCTTGCCCTGGAAAAATAAACTTGTTTGCAATATTGTGAAATTGAATAATACCCACTTGATTCCAGTCCCTTTTCAGTTTTTATTCATAACGGAAGATATATTGTTACTTTTAAAAGGGTTTAGCTAATCGATATCTTACTTACCTAGAATTTTTAATAACCTGTGCTTATACCGAGTTCAACTTTTTCTTTAAAAGTCAACAAAAAAAATTTTCTCAGGCAGCCAAGCGGCTTTGAAAGCACTTATCTCTCACCGTGTAACATCGATATTGGTTTTAGACTGCCAAAAACGACTCTCCTCAATAGGAGAACTCAATAAAGTATTGCTGGTTTGAATCCTTGGCCATTCTGGAATGGAAGGAAACGAGAAGGCAGATTCTCTTGCAAGGTAGGGTGCCGCACGTATTTCTATCGGATCAGAACGTACAATTGGAATCGCATTAAGTTTTGCCAAACAAACACTAAATTCCTGGACAGCAAGAAGAGCTTTAAACTTCTGGCATAATTTACCAGGATTGGCTCATTCTTCCGAAGAATGTCTCCTAATAAATGTTAGACTATAGCTGGCATGATCTATGTTGTCTAACAGGCCTTTTAACAGGCCACTGTCATCTGAATCATCATATGCTAAAACTTGTACTGTCGGAAGATCCGATTTGCCGTCTTTGTCTGGAAGGTGATGAAACAGCAGAGCATATAATATGTGCCTGCACCGCCGCGGCTCGAATCAGGTATCTGATGTTTCCCCTTGGACCTGAAATATCATTCACCAAATAAACTAATTGGCTCTGTTAAGAAGCTGAATTTGTTTGGTGAAATCTGAATACGTTTGAGCAACAATACATTCTTGGGAGTCGCAGTGGAGGGCCTTATAGACCCACTCACCACATACCTAACCTATCTGTATCTGTAGAGTAGGGAGGGTCAGTGTAGGCTCACAGCACTTAGGACACATGTGACTCCTCCGGAGGAGTTGTCCTCCTAGGTCATCGTCCATCCTGACCTTCTCAGAAAGGTGGACTGGTCACTAGGAGACATCTTCCTCATATTGGCAGGTGCAGGCCAGGGCTCACCGAACACACACTCTCTTATCGACGATAACTCCGGACACCAGTGCCGGATTTAGGGTACTTGTGGCCCTAGGCCAAATTAACCCGAGCGGCCCCCGCCCCGGCCGCCCCTTAGGTGGAAAATTGAAATGTGCCTTATTTCAAGCTCACGTCAAAACAAGTGAGTAGTTGAGATATCTTAAAGATAAACACTAATTGGAAAACATTAATGGATGCAGGATGCGGATGCTAGCAATAATATAAAATGGCTTATAATTATCGTATCCTTTAACTTCACGATTATGGAATTAAAGTATAAAGCAGATTTCATATTAATACATAACGTTTATTTTTATAATTTTACTTTTTAAAATTGGTACCACATATTAGTTCTAATATTAAACATTCTCTCACACTGTATGTATTACAGTGAATGTTCACAGTAATGTTCAAATAAATCTAAACGCTCACTTTCCTACCTTTTTTGGCTGCAAAATCTTTAATCAACTCGTTAAAGTCTAATGCTTGAAAAAGCTCAGAATTTGCCACAAAACTAGCCAAACTAGACAATCGAGAAACTTCGTCAGAAGTCGAGTTCCTCAGGTAGTTTTTTATTCTTTTTAACACGCTGAATGATCTTTCTCCAGATGCATTAGATGTCATCACACATAGTAGAATGCGCAAAGCCGTGTCCATATTCGGAAATAATGTTGTTAATTGTTTTTCACGAATGAGTTTCAGATACTCCAAAAGTGTATTCCTTGGAGGCTTGGTAATCTTGTTATCATGAGGTTTTCTTTCTTCATCAAATATACTGTAACGTTTATTCTAATTTATATTTACAATTAATTTATATGTACAGATTTATATTCAAATACAGTCCTTATTTAATAATTTATATAATACACTAACTATAATTTATATGAGAGTCACTTAATAAACACTTTATCGAGGCGCGATTGCTTTCTTTCAGTATCAACA